>VKOC01001103.1:0-10962 GCA_009364415.1 Spea multiplicata | reverse complement strand
ACTGAGGCCGCAGGACACGCCAGGTAAAACATACACAAAGAAACTTTTACGCTCGCCGCACCATTTAAAAGAAAACGGCATGAAAATGGCTTCTTACTATATATATTTTGACATAATGCATGTTAACAGGGCAAGAATATCTGAAATTGAGAGGACTTCCTGAGCTCAAACACAACAGGAAGTTATGTGTGCGCCCCTTAATAGCTTCCTCCGCTCATTTTAAATGTTACTAGTTATGGGAACTGAGAAGTTACACGCTTATAAATATGGTTGGGTTAGTGCAGAGAGGGATCGAGCACTTATGATGTCATTGGTGTTCTGGGGTTATGTATCTGACCAGCTTTTTGCTTTCTGATCCACAGGGAAAATCCGTCGCACAGACCGGCCGCAGCAAACTCCAGAATAAGAGAGCCGGCTTAAACAACCAGATCCTGAAAGCAATGCGCATGAGAGCAGGAGCCGAAAACCTTCTGCGGTAAGTTCCCAGCGCCTCGGCCCCCCCTCCGCGAAAGCAACAAAATAAAGCCTTTGTTCTGCCGGCCCCTGGTTCCCAGAGCAGATTCCCAGCAGATGCTGCCTAATGAACACACAGAAACAGCACTTTGATTGTGGCAACAGTTCATTCATAGGTGACTCCCCCTCCGCCGTACAACAATACCAAGTACCTCTGTGCTGGAAAAATACTAAACCCTTTGGTGAAGACGAACCAGCGTCGGCTTAAATTTTCCAGGCCTGAAGCTTAAAGAAAACTAATGATATGTAAATATAAATTCCAAAATAGGCTTTAACGAGCAGGGAAGATGTCGCATGTCCCCTAATTCTTGGGACAAAGCTTTGGTTTTCAGTAATCAAAATATTGAAGTCATCATTGACCCGTTGTGATGACCTCGACTTACGGACAGGTATTAATCACTCCCTATTATTAGATACTTTACTGGGAACCAATACGCTCAAGGAAAAAGCTGAGCTCAATGTTCATTAACAACCGAAGCAGCTTAATGCCAAAGCTGGGTGTGTCCTCGTCACTATAACCTTCCCCAAACGTCACAGTCGCTTCAAACGATTAGATCGTATGCTAAAGATTATATAATTCGTGCCAGTATATAATATATATATATAATATATTATATTATAAGTATAATATATATACTTGGGGTATGTGATGGCTGCCCCCCTCGTGATGGGATGTGCCATAACTCTGCTAGATGTTGGCTACAGCCTCTAGATCAGAAGGTGGAAATGTTCTCGAGTCCCTGCTAGACAATTAGAATTAAATGTAAGGTAGTTGCCAAGATGTTAAATCCAACCTTATTTACATCCCAAGAGATTTCGCGGCTGCTCACAAAGGGAGCCCTTGGCTTTAATCCCCCAATCCTCAGTTTATGGCTGTGTGAAGAAGCCGCCTTCCCCGCTTTCAGTAAGAACCCCGTGAGATCTGAAACCGTATCAGACGCTATGGCTTCAGGCGGTCACGGAGACGTGTCGGGGAAACAATGTTACCCTCAGTTTAGAAACATGTTGTCCCTTTGTGAGTTTGTCGTCGTTCACCCAAGTGTTCACGTCGCACGGCTCTGTTATGGAAGGGTTGGCAGGACGCGCGTTGCGATGAGCCCAGGATCGTAGTGTCCTCCATCCCACGTATTACTGGAAGAACACGGTGATCTAAACAACTCGCAGCGTTTTTGTGTCCGCAGGAATACTGATTTATAAATTAAATGTCTGCATAAATCAGCAAAATCTCCACAAGTGTTCATATCGGACAAATAATCCTTTCTATTCAGAAACAATGAGAATCATTTATATCAGAATTTTGATCGCTAATCAATTTTCCCCCTTTTTGCTCAAAATTTACCATGAAAAATTGTTGGCGGACACCGGGTAAAATTTCTTGTTGTGGTCGCCTGGTATCTCTGTAAATATCTCAATGCCGTTTTTCCTTCCCGAATCCCCAGGGCAACGACGAACAATAAAATTCGCGAGCAGGTCCTTCTGGAGCTGAGCTTCGTCAACTCAAACCTGCAGGTCCTCAAGGAGGAGCTCGAGCGTCTCAACATCTCGGTGGAGGTTTATCAACACAACGAGTGAGTCTGCAATGCCGTTTTTATTACTTGGTAGTTAAGGCACGGATTTCTTGACTACGCTGATAAATATTTGAAATATTTTTAGATAAGATTGGGTTTACGCTGCTGAACAGAGCCTTTAAACCCCCCCCCCGCGCTGGTTATCGCATTAACACGACCACAAACTGCATATTTCTAGCCGTGCCTTTATTTACCAAAGGGCCGTATCTGCGTCTACAGATAATAATTCTTAAGTCAGCGTTTCTGGCCGCCTGGCTATTTTTAAGGTATTCTTTTTGGGAGCACAGAAGTAGCCTGGCTCTAGATAATGGGGATCTAACTGCTTAACGGAGTGTCTGTCATCAGCTCCTGGTTAACCCTTGACCTTCAAGTGAGCTTTATGCCCGTCAGGGCTCTCCTTAAACCAGTTGGTGGTTATGGCGCTATGCTATCCACCGTTGGAATTGTATGGAATATTTATAGTTTCAGATCGGGTACGGCCCTGGTGCCGAGGTTTAGAGAGGCCGAAACTAGTTGTTTTAATAAACCTATTCTGTATAACGTTGCGCAATTACAATGAGCACGCTTGTGTTTGCCGAGTTAAGGAATGATTAAAATGCTAAACGTCTCTCTGAATAGAGATAAATAGTTTAGCGCCAGGAGCACAATCCTCTCGACGGGGAGTTATGTGCTTTTCATTCTTAGAGGCGGGCGAGGCGTTCATGAAAAAAACCATACAATAAGATAAACATGCCTTCTATGCCAGGCTTCCTGCAAATCGGGCCAAATGGCAAACGGGCGCCAGGCATGACTTGGTTTAGTTGCCTTTGAGTTTGCGGTTTGGAAAGCTCTAGCGTGACGGTAAAAATAAGCAGACCTATTAGTGCAACTATTTGTCCCCCCCCTATTTAAATGGCGATTGTATGTATACTGGAGACCGGCTGTTACATGCGATGCTCCGTGACCCCTTCGTATTATTTGAGGCTGAGCCGTGCCGCTGTAAGCTGTTCTTCTTTACCTTTTTCTTCCCGTTTTCTTGTAGGCAAAACCACAACATGCCGCTCATCCCTTTAGGGCTCAAGGAGACAAAAGATGTGGATTTCACTACGGCATTCAAGGTAACTGCCTCATTGTACGTAGATATGCGTATGACGGGCATGTCTTCTAAACGGCGATCTCAAGATAGTCTCTTGCTGTCTTGGGTAATGTATGGATACGTCCCATTCACCCGTTGTGTATGTGTGTACATGCGCACAATATATTTTTATATATATAATATATATTTCAAGGATGCATTCGTCACTTCGTTTACGTCAGAAGGCATCCATTTAAATCCTTGTGCAATCCCGGCAGAAACAGCCCATAAATATCTTCTATTTATAGAAAGGGAGATGCAGGCTTATCACATCTTTCACCTTGACATGAAACTACTGAAGCGTCAGACGTGTTTGCATATCATGCTAATTGTCACACGCTTACAGCCACTTCCATGTCGAGCTTTGACTCACCGTTCGCTACACCCTCCACTTACAGGGAATGGAGAAACTCACGGGCGATGTTAAAGAAGCCGCCGCCGTTACCTCCCAGCAATAAGTACAGCTTTTATTGGCGGTGATTAATCCGCGAAGTATTTAGGATTCATCCCCGATAAGCCAAGTATCTCCCGTCTATTAATAGAACTTTTAAATGTTGATGTTAGCATATTTATCCGTTTACGCAGAATAATAAAAGGGCCCTTTTTGGTTAATTATCAATAGAACAGAAATCCTTTCAGATTACAGTGTTTATCAGTTAGCAGGAATTTACAATGATTTGTCACAACAAGCCCTGTTTGTTTAGGGGCGGGAAGTCGGCTACAGCGTCCCGATGATTACAGTCTTACTAATTGGGCTAATTGGCCGCGAGGTGGTATGAAATACATTGTGATCGGTTTCGATGTGAAGTCACTCATATTCACTAAACAGAAACTTGGTGGACGTGGAGCAAAGATCAGCAGCTTGGATCTATAGAGTAGAACTCGCAGCCAAATGGGTTCATGCGTTCTTCCCACGCTGGGATCCTTCCAAAACCATGGCTGTTGGGAGGCTTGTAGCATGGAGACCACCGATGGCCAACTGAGGCCATACTTAACGTTTGAGTTCAGAGCTTTGGTTTGAATGAGGGGCAGGGCCTTAGCTGTAATAGTGTTATATATGAGCAGCACGTTGACCATGTCTCTTGTACTCGTTGTAGGACTTCATCCTGGAGCATTACAGTGAAGACGGATCGGATTATGAGAACGAGTTGGCTGACCTCATGGACCTCAGACAGGTAGGGATCGTATGTGTGAAAGGATGACGCGTTGTTATAGGTGATCGCGTATGTGTGCCCGGGGCCTGTGTTGCTGTCACCTCTGTCGAGGTGCCGTTAGGAAACCTTCTCCAGTCTCCATTATTTCCACTGAAACCCCTGCCTTTCCATGGTTTGCAGACGCTTTGGGTGTTAAGCTTTGATATTTCGTTTGCAGGCTTGTCGGACCCCCAGCCGGGATGAAGCCGGAGTTGAGTTACTGGTGGGTTACTTCCAGCACCTGGGGTATCTGGAGAACCGATTCTTCCCGTCCTGCAGGAACATGGGAATTCTTTTCACCTGGTGAGCCTCCGCTTTATAAATCGACATACATTACCTTTATCTGTCTCCGTATAATGGTCATAAGCTGCCAAGTCCTCATAGAAAAAATATACGTTTCCGAAACATTCCGCCTTCCCTTGAACTCCCATTTTCTATGTTTTGCTGTATTATGAGTTCTGGTTTCTTTAAGTGAATTAAGGCTTAATGGTACTTAAAGTGCAGCCATTGTCATGGTTGCAGCATAAGCTCTGTTAATGGACATTGTGTTTCTAATTCATCATCTTTAAAAAGTGAAGCAATCCAAGCGAGGTTAGTGCTCAGGCCTGCAGCCACCTGTGACCATGCATACCGGGGAGGAAAAACAAAAGGCATCGCCCCTCCTCCACCCAAATCCTGTTAAAGAAACATAGGAATAAAAGTGATCCAGGCAGAATATGAATGCAACAGTCGTAAAGTTTATATGCTTTTAGACACAGGCTCTGTAATGGGGTCTTTGCGTGGCTGCATCTCATGGTCGTCCTCTTTCTGTTTTAGGTACGATTCCTTTACGGGGGTCCCCGTCAGCCAGCCGAATATCTCCTTGGAGAAGGCAAGCATTTTATTCAACATTGCGGCCCTGTACACGCAGATCGGGACGCGCTGTAACCGGCAGACGCAGTCCGGTTTGGAAGAAGCGATCGGCGCTTTCCAGAGAGCCGCAGGTAATGCGCGCGTGAATGCGTCTTGCGTTGCAGCGACGAAGGGCTCTGCGGGCTCGTAGAAACAAAATGCGAAAACATGTTTGCGATAAGGAATGTTTGAAGAGCTAGGCATGCGCTTCACGGTGTCAACTTGCCGCCTGCCTGAACCTGAAGGGTAATGATTAACTCGTTCGATTTGCGAAGTCAAGTAAACCACAAGTGAAATATAGAAGAGAACGAGCCGGAACGTTCTACCGCGGAGCAGCAACGTGACCGTCCGTACCCTTACGGGAACGCAGCAGGAGTGGGTCCGAGGCTGCGCTTATTCTAACGTCGGTTTTATTACCAATATCCACGGGATTGCGTGTTTGGTAACGAGACCCGGTGTATCTTACGAAACGTTTCATTATTTGCAAGCCTGCATTTTAAAAACCCGTCTTAGCACAAGCAAATATTTGTGTTCGTTTCGTGATTGCCTCCCCGATCCTCCTTCCAGTGGAACGCGTAAGGCGGTGACGGCGGCTGGCACGTTTCTCTGCCGTCAGCGACAATTCCTCGTTGGTTTAGTGGGAGGAAAGCGGGGGAGCAACATTAGGCTTTTATGAAGTTAACACTAAACCGATGTTGAGGTTAATGGTGCTCCAAAATACAGACTTTCTCCAAACGGTGCCCATCCAAACCACCCATTGCTGCCATCTGGTTATGGCGGCGGCCATTGTTGGGCTCCTTTTTGCTTACTTTAGTTAATGATTATCTACCCATGACCTTTAAAACCTTTTCTGTCCAAAGAGTTCAGCTCCTGCTACCTCTGACCTGCAAACCAGAGTGAAGCTTAGTGGCCAGACAATTAATATGCGATGTGTTGAATATGCCAGGTGTCAGGATAGGTTTATTGGCTAAAGCCAGCGGCAATCAGGCGTGTTACAGCCTGAGAACGCCAGCCTCTCGCCGTATAAACCCTGCTGGATACTGGTCTAACCAGTTAGTGAGTATGCAGGACCTTCCGTGTCTTGTTTACAGTGTTTGTTTGCCGTACCAAGCTGCGCGAAGCTTTAGATTACACGTTCCAACAAAGAATGGAATTTGGGGCAATTCAGCGCCTCTCCCTGCTCGGGCAGAGCGCAACGTGCATGCCGCAATTGGGGAAGGCTAAGAGCCTGGGGCTTTAATTAGCCAATGCTGGGACCTGTTAAAATAAGTAGGGAAGGGTCAGCTTGTCCTTAGGGTAATTGGGTCTGAGCCACAGACCTATACCTGCAGCATAATTCCTATTTAATGGCCCTCCTACACATTGAATTTCAAAAGGTGCTGAAATAGGAATGAAATAATCCGGAGTAGCTAGCGGTGCTCTGCGCGTGGCCGGATGTTTGCCCTGAAGCTCTGTCTTGTAGCCTTACGTGGTTTCTGTTGCAGGTGTCCTCGCCTACCTGAAGGAGACCTTCACCCACTGCCCCAGCTACGACATGAGTCCCGCCATGCTGGGCACGCTCATCAAGATGCTGCTGGCGGAAGCCCACGAATGCTACTTTGAGAAAATCATCTTATCCGGGATACAGAATGAATTTTGTACCCTGGCAAAAGTGGCTCAAGAAGCCGAAAAGGTACTTAGTGCGTTTACAACCTGTAGTGTTCTGCACTTGGGTGACGTTTGCAGGCTCTGCAGAGTGCTTTAGGACTGGAAGTTGATGATGCAGTCGCTGCCGCTGATGTCGGCTACCACAAGGAGTTATATCTTAAAATGAACAGGAGGCCATAAGGGCTGGAATCTTTCTTCAGCATGTCGTGTCAGGCAAAATATTTTCTGTAGGTTAAACAGACTTTTCATTATTTTGCAGGTCAGCCAAGTTCACATGCAAGTCTTCAACGCCATGAGCCAGGCACCCATCAAGGAGAACGTCCCTTATTCATGGGCCGTCATGGTGCAAGTCAAGGCGGAACATTACAAAGCCCTGGCCCATTTCTTTGTGTCAATAATGATGATTGATCACCAGTGTAAGTCATTTAACTGTCTGATCCTCTGGTCCCTTTTGTGATTGGGGAAGAAGCCTCAGAAATATTAACCTGCTTTTTCATACTTGTAACTGAGGTTGTTGATGTTTGGATGAGCACTGGGAGTATAGTATGACATCCATAGTCATGTCACATAATGGACTATCTTGCTTGTTCTCAGCGAGTCCAAGTGACGATGAAGATAAGCAGGAGAAGTGCCTGTCCCAGCTTTATGATTCAATGCCGGAAGGACTTACTGCTCAGATGATACTGAAGGACAAGCAGCAGCGCACAGAGATAGGTAACCGCTCGCCCCCTTTATACCTGTATGCATGCGCACATCTGTCCTTTGTCTATAGCAGGGGCGTCCAACATGCGGCCCGCTGGCCAAATGCGGCCAGTGGCACCTCGAGGTGCTTACTTAACTGTGGCAGGGTCTTTTGTATTGCACAGAGGAAGCGGAACCCAGCAGAGTTCACGTGACATCACATGACTCTGCTCCAGTCCTGCTTCCTCTGTGCAGTCCATGAGAAAGCAGTGGCCCACTACAGAAAAAACCTGTACACCCCTGGTCTATGGGGTCATGTGTCATCTGACTATTTGGTCCTAATGGAACGGACTCATGGCCTCTGGCGTAACTCCTCTTTGCCCTGGCCTTCAAAAGTACACCATAGTCCTACAGGACACTAATTCCCTTGTGAGGCAGACGATACACTGAGAGGCTGTGTGTGTTAACTTGTTTTTGTCACTGTTTTTGTGTTGCAGGGAAGGCACATTTGAATAAAGCCATCGGAAGCCATGAAGAAGCCATCCGATTGTCCAACTTGTGCAGCAAGCTGAGGCAGATCGACGTCCTCCAGGAGCTCCTCTCTGCCTTCCTGAAGAGGTCACAGCTCAAACACTCGCAACACCAGAGGCCGGACGACTTCCTCAGTGTATTGGTGGCCCCGGGGCTTGTTGGTAGGAGCCGTGACTCTTTTAATGCTTTCACCAGGGCTTTGTCCTGCTAATTGAGAGGCAGACTCAGAGCTTTTTCCCATACTGTAGGAAGTATACCTCATGAAACGCTTAGCATTGGAATAATAAAACCTTATTGAGTGAGCGATCTTTACTAATAGCGATATCTATATATTGATGCATTTCATATATAAATTAGGGAGTACGGTTTGAATAGGAATTGTAAGGAATCGGGGTGGAATATAACTTGAAAAGGTCCTCCACCAGTCACATGGCATTAGAAAAGGCTGATGGGAAAGTGGCTGATCTTGTGAATGAATAGTTCTAGGATTTGATAATCTGTATATTTTGTTTCCTAGGTAACACAGAGTTTAAAGCAGAAAGTATCCCCCCTCAGCTTTCTCGAGTCAAAGTAGTGGACCTGTTTCAGCGACTGGTATGTAGCGCTTGGATCTTCAGGGATTTTAAGGACAGATATATAAACCCTAAACATTAGGTTTTTCACTTATAAAATGCCTTTACGATTAATATGATATAAAGTACATTCATTTACATTGAATATGCATTTTCTGCTCATCAGGGACCCATGTCGGTGTTCTCAGCCAAGCAGAGGTGGACGGCCCCAAGGAAGATCCATCTGACCACTGAAGATGGAGACATGGGATTTATCTTAAAGGGGGATTGTCCTGTGCAAGTGACCTCCTTGGACCCCCTGTGTCCGGCCGCGGTAAGTAAATGGTATAGCCACGCGTGCTTTCGGAACCAATCCTGGCAGAATTAATCTAATGCCAACAAGTCCCTTCATTTTCTGATCTATGAAGATTTACAAGCAAGATGTCTTCGTGGGCTCCATCCTGACCCTTTGTGTTTAATGCTTACAAGGTGTTACAGCTGTGTGTTGAGACCCCCTCCACATGCATGCATGCACACATGCATACATATATACATACATACATGTATGCATACACAGTAATCTAATTGGAAACCCTTTCTTTTGCAGAGAGAAGGACTGAAAGAAGGAGATTACATTGTATCGGTGGGGGCTGCGGACTGCAAGTGGAAGAGTATAAATGAAGTCATGGCTTTGATGAAAGGGTTAAAGGAAGAAGGTGTGGAGATTCAGGTGGTCAGCCCTCAGGAGTCCTCGTCTAGCATGGTAAGCAAGTTGGATCCAGCCATTTGTACTTAGAATGATACTTAACCATTTTATACTGCTGCGTAGCTAGGCTGGATATAGAATACGACAACAAAGGGTTTAAAAACCCCTTCACTATGCGCCCAGTGCATGTGATGAGTTATAGAGGGTCACAATCATCGTGTGTTCGGTAATTAATACTACTTTCCATTTGCTTCCCTTTACAGCACAATAAGAGCGCCACATACTACGCCGGGATGCAGAAGACCTACTCTCTGGTCTGTTTAGCCATGGATAACGACAAAGCCAAGACGCAAAAAGCCACCAAGAAATCATCCTTCCTCAGCTGGGGGCCGTTCCGGAGCCGGGAGAAAGCCGCGAGCACCCTGTGCCTCCCTACCGCCTCGGCAGGGAAGCCGCCATCGGACAAGCTTTTTCTCTCACCGTACAATACGCTCGGCTGCGATAGCTCTCTGTACTGAAGGAATCGGACTGTCTGCCTGCGTTAGCAACCACTGTGATCGGAGAACCTTTCTAACTTATAAATATATTATGTAATAGGAAAATGCCACGGAAACCAATAACTGCCCCCTCTATTTAACCCTTAGAGACCGTGGCTGAATGCGTTACAATGTTATATATTTCTTTTTACCAAGTGTAAATATTTTTATTTCTCGTCTTCGAACTACGTGTTTAAGATGTAGTTTACTTTTTCTGATGTGAAAATACTCCGATGAAGGGAGAACACAGTTTTATGACAGTAGCTGCCGTACCGCACGATGGAATGGATGCGTCTCGCTACATGAACTTTACCAAACTACGCACATGGGTTAGGACACTATGGAAGTTGATTTGGTTATTGGCATTTGTACCTTTGTTGTAAAATGGATATTTTTTGTGAAATTACATAAGGTAATCCGCACATTTACAGCACCCTGACAGAAAATTAACTTTCGTAGACCGGTTCATATCTTTTATCGTCCGTCTGCAGACTCTTCCGTAAACGTATTTTGCTTGCTGCTAAAGATTGAAGTATGGATTCTAGACTGGAACTTTCTCACAATCTCTGTTGAATCCTAAGTGCGGTCTAACGTTTTGGATTCTAATCCTCACCGAGTGCATTGATGGAGCTCGCATCCCACTCCTTTTACTCTTTATACAAGGGACGGGACGATATTGTTACGTGGATGTGTTGTGGATAAGTTGCTATAGGGGGGGGAAATAATTACAATGTGAATTTTGGCTTTTGCAGTATGTTCGTGACTACCCTTAACAATCAATCTCACTGTCAGCTGTGCCAGTGTGGAGGGTGTAGGCATTAAGGGGTTAATAGTACCATTCCTCTGGATTTAACGTTACCCCTTAAGGCATAAAGTAGACCTGATTAACCCCCAAATCCTGAATCTAATCACCGTAATGAATCTCTGACCCTCATGAAGAGATGAAATGAGCAGAGTTTAAATAAGTCTGCTTCCTTGATCTGTCTATAAATTAATTATAGTCTATATAATTCTGTATCGAAATGTGTGCC
>VKOC01001102.1:0-65442 GCA_009364415.1 Spea multiplicata | reverse complement strand
ATTAGTAATTTTCCAGTCATTTGGAACAACTGTTAAAAGCATCAAAAGCACTTAAAATAAAGCTGCTACTAATTGGGGGGCGGGGGTAAGTCAGGATCATCCCCATTTTTCTTACCCCACCATTACTTTACTTACCTTAACTTTTCTTTTCTCATAATCCCTTCCCCATGCACACATCTATGATACTAATTTGATTGGATCATTAATATGAGTTTGATATTGCTCTCCATTTGCATTTATTCTTGGTGTTATGAAACAATATATGTTGCCTTTTCTTATACCGATACTTGATGATTTTGTTTGATTTCTTTGCATTTTTCCCTTTCCTTTGTTTTTATTTTTTCTCGTGTTCAAGTAACAAAACAATAAACTTTGATTTTCCTAAACAAATAAAATAAAGGTGTTGTTCCAAAGCATCAATGTCTGTTTAATATGTTGAACAAAGAAACTCTGCCACTACTGTCAATTTATTCTTTTCTCTGATTATTCCACCACATAAAAACAATTCAGAAATGTTCAAGGAGCTTTTTTTTCAGTTTCCATAGTAGCAGCCTATCAGTGCCTGCTTTTGTGTCACATGACATGTGCTCCCGGCAAAATTTCTGAATGAGGAAAATGTTTTAGTTGATTAAAGAATGCATTAAAGGTGCTGCATATTGTTGCAAACGTAGGTTGAACAGCATCTTTAATATTATTGTATCGTTTTTTACCCTACCCTGTCAATTTAATAACATTTAATGTAGATACGTCCCTTTAAAACACCCTCCAGTGCTGTGTCATATAGCTAATTCTACTGAAACAATAAAATGTATTCCTGGTTGGTTTTTAGTGTCCAAAACTATCCAACTGAAATCCACTAAAAAGTGACTCTGTGTCAGGCCCGACACCCGATTAGCACGGAGTTCCCTTACCTCAGACCGCCTCTTCCAGGTATTCTCTCAGTATCAACGAGGCCACAGAGTAGGCTGCATCCGCAGCCTCAAGTTACATGCTCACCGCGTTCGCCGGCAAGGTTGCAGCATAGGCTGTATCCCAACCTAGAGTACTCCAAACTCCACCTGCAGTAGCAAGGGCACAACTAGAAATCACATAGCCCTGGTGTGAAAATTACCCCAGGGCCCCCCAACTTCACAAAGCAACATGTCCCACAGTGCCACCTTTGCCCACAAGGTGCTTGTGATTGCCACCTTTGCCCTCAAGCAGCTTATCAGAGCCACCAAACAGCTTATCTGTGCCATCATTGCCCCCCTCCAATATACATTCTGGAACACAAATGTAAAAACACATCTCACACCACTTACACATACACGATCATACACAAACACTTACACATACACATCTATGCTCACACATACACATCTATGTTCACACTTATACATAGACATCCATGCTCACATACACTTAAAGGTACACATCCATGCTCACTTACTTAAACATTTATGCTTGCATACATGCAAACATATATATTCCCTCCCACCCAATCTAAGGGCAGAAGAGCAGTGTTTGACAGTTCCTGGTTTCAATTCACACCCTGCTTTTGTGCAGTTAGCCCTTCTATTTTAGCGTTGCCCGTCCTATAAGGAACATGAGTGGGGGTATGGAGGGCTATCCCTAGGAAGTTCCCCGGTGTGGAAATAGACAAGGAAAGAATGTATGGTGGTCAGAGGGAGCGATAAATACATGGAACTGTGCAAGGGAAGGACTTAATAATGTGGACCCAAAAGAGACAATGTTATATGAGGGGACCCAAAAATGGCATGGATAGCGAGAGCATTTGAAATGCATAAATTGACTTCAGAGCATTACTGAAGCATGTACCTAAAGATGAACCACAAAGATTACATGTTGTAATCCACCATTTAACTTTTATTTCTTATCTTATATAGGTCTCGGGCTCATTAAAATACTACATGACTGTTACAATGACTACAGCAACAGCGATAACCATCAACCTGGACAATGACTGCCAGTAATAATGAATGCGTCAAGAACCCAGTATCCCCTGGTCTTCACTGCAAGAGTAGCTGAGAGCCAACAGAAATAAGATGTAATAACGTTACTATACGGCTATACACTCAGGTACAAACTAACCCTCCGTCTCTGTTAGAGAAGTCCATAATGCCCCGCGGCATGGCTATTGTACAGGACAATGCCTCATCTTCTGGACTGTGAACGTGTACAAGGCCCCTGTATCCAGGTTAGGAAACACACAGGGGATTAGTGGTATCTGGTCGCATAGAGGTTGCTAGGCAGCCAGCCTTCTCTTATTCCCAGCTAATTCCTCAACGTTTCCTGAGGCCAGGGGAAAGTATATTATTTCCAAGAAATTCATGCACCTGCTTGTTTTGAAGCAAACTGTATTTGTACCTTGCAGTAATATCAGTACCCAAGGAGAAGGTTCCTTTCTCCTGTTACTATGCCCAGAGAGGCAGCATGGTTTCCATTATGGATCACAGCAACGCCACTTTAACTCTTTAAAAACCAGAAGAGCTTTTATGAAGATTTTGTGCAATAAATTCGCATCTATTCTGACGCAAAAAAAGGAAATTCTTGGAATACCTTTTTCAGTTAACTTAAAAGTAAAATTTTAAGAACAGTTCCTAATCATGTCCAAAAAACATACTGTGTTCTCCTATTTCTGTAATTAATGATATATTCATCTTTGCCACATGAATCTAATTCATGTGCTTTTATTTTTGGCATATCATTTAATTAACATTTTCATACTTTATTAACATTTAAAATCATTTGAGGTACAAAAATATATTTGTGATAAGTAATGCTTGTAACAAGAAGAAATTTTATATAGTTAATTTGAAACTTATTGCTCTGGGACACAAATATTATTATTATCTATCTGAGCGACTATTATCGCTCAATGTTTTCAAACATTTCCCATCTACATAGTTTATGTAAAGGCATAATAAGTGGTCCAAACCACATTATCCCCACAGAGTACATACATAAATGGTAATCTCAATATCAGAAGCACAAACAGAATCAGATCCATGTGAGATCAGCCCCAATGTTTGAACAATTTCCTCAATGTATGATATCTATTCTTTGTATGTTTTTGGCATCACCGTCTCAAAATTTTCACATTACAGTTTATAGTTGGCCAAGCTGAAACCCCGGGACATGCAGTTCTGGATGCCGGGCAGGCAGCAGGGTTAGGATACAGATCCCCCGCAGCGCTGAAAGGGACCTGCATCCTACCCTCTGACAGCCTCCACTGCCAGCACTTTCCACGGGGGGGGCGAGCGCTGGCACGCGAGATTGTCTAAGCGCATCATGCATGGTGATTGATATTTGTTTCCATGTGATGTTTTCATTTTACCAGATTATAAAAAAACTGCATTTTTTGAGTTACTGGTAAATATATTTTGTTAATGCTGTATTTTTTTTTCCTTTTTGTATATTGGCAACATCGCTTGTTCAACAAGCGATGGGATACAGACTAGACTTAAATACCACATAGCAATGTCACAATTGGTGTGAAATGTATATTGCATAAAACACAATACAAACATAAAATATGCAAATTGTATGAACCATCATAATCAAAAATAAAAGAGGCAACTTGTTTAATTCAGATATACATATGAGTAACTAGGTGTAGGGGTACAAAGTGCTTCTTCTTTGAAGTGGGCCTAGATTTAGGTCCTGTCACAGGCAAGGGTGTGACACAGTGTAACTGTTTAGGAGATATTTAATTTAACAAAGAATTTGGGAAAAGTAACAGTTCCCAATTCAGTTAATTATGAAATATAGTCCTCTACATAGTGGTATTTTCTGAATACGTTTCACACATGATACAGTACTTTTATAGTGAGATTATAACCAAAAAATAAAATATTTAGTTACATTAGTACAGCATAAATTGCCATATTATCCATTGTGTTAACTTTGTCACAAAAGGTAAGTGTTTTCTTAAAAATACATTTCATCCCATTTGCATTCTAAGTACACATTTGGAAAATTCGGCTTCAGCGTTAGTTGTTTTATTTTTAGTAAATGTGCTTTTTTGTCTGCTACTCTCCAAATTTATGAGTTCAATAAAAAAAACCATATAACCGATACCAGCTGCAAATGAGAGCAAGCGTCTGACAGATACACATAGTGCTAACATTTTGGGTCTTCTATTCCGGACATGCTTGTTGGGGGTGTGGCTTATGATGAGAGGGACAGGTATGGAGGTGGGGCCAGGGGTGATAGGGTGTAGCTGGACATCGTCATCCACCCATCTATGTTGAAGCTCACAGCAGTAATGAAGGTCTATGCAGCGACAGCACTGATTTTACAAGTGATTTCTTTACAAAGGATATCCCCAACTGACCCATAATCCCCATTGCATGGAGGGATAATGCCAGAAAATTGGGACTGTCCTACAGAAAACAGAATGCTTGGGAGGTGTGGATTCAAGAGGCAATCATATAGAAATGTAGCATGAGAATTTCAAATAACTTTCTTTGTTCTATAGCAGTTTTTACTTATGGAATATTCTGGCACCTACTGATTTTATTTTATGACTAACCAGTTTTTCTTGCCAATCCAAAAGCTGCAAGGATGGAAAAAGGCCAAATAACACAACCCGTATATTACGACAAACAGGTGCTGCAGACCCGCATGGAAAGACGCCTGACAGAGCTTTGGCCTCCTGGATGCACAAACTGTGTGTGTGTTTGTGTGTGTGTGTATCACTGCCGGACAGCAACCTGCCTTATTTACACACACCAATAAATTAGAGACGATTTTCTAAAAATATATGCATTAGGGATATGAACTGTAAATTGTAGTCTGCATTTTTACGTCACACCGCGTTTAAAGTGTGGAATTACATTTAGTAATGCATGTTACCCTTTGAGTGATGGTAGTTGGGATACATTATTCCTTCTGGGAGGTTGGGCTGTAGTTATTTTTAGGTGAAAACCTGATTTCACACACAGTATGTAGATGGGTTCTCTTCAGGACGCGGTCAGGTATTCGCAAAAGCCCAGTTTAAGGCAAACCGTGCATAAGATTACATGGCGGTATATATGCACAACAAATCATATTCTTTGCCCAAATATACCAAACCAACTAATTACACAAAATGCATTTCTGAAAAGCCCCAACCCCGTAGAAAGTATTATATATACATGAACATACATGCACAAAGCCCATGTAAGGAACGGTACATAACATATTACAGGGGCGGCACAACTATGGGATTAAATTCCATTATTACACTAAACAAACATTTAGTATGTCTAGAGAGAAAATACGCATTGTCTGATCCTTGTATGTTAGAAATCTGGGTCTCTTATAAGTTGATCTAACAATAGATCAGCTGCCAGCACACAGGGGCTGCTACTTTTGGTAACCATGGTTACCAGGGGCAGGGCTAACGAGGTAAGGGCCCTGGTGCAAGATCGCTTGTACATTTTTACAGTCGTAACCATAAAAAAAACATAAAACATTCTTGGGTCTATACAGTAAGGAAAGAATTGGTGAGTATTTCAAGAGACCTGCAAGAGAATCGCAAAACTCGATTTTGAAATTCTCCCACAATTTTCTTGAAATGTGTTTCACATACATTACTTTTTACTCATATGTATTTATTAACCCTTACTTGATGTCTACCCATGTCTTTATAATATCTAAAGATATATAATTGTATGTTTGGTTTGGTCCTGTGTATTTTGGAGGATCTTTTGTATACATATATATATATATGTAATTGGGTATATATCGGAACACCATTCAATGTACACTTTATTTTTATTTTCTTGGAGAGTATTTTTGCATTCCTGTTTATTTTTAGCTTTAGAGATATGTATGTATGAATATATGTATTTTAATCTTAGCCTGATTGCTATTTTTCTGATAATCATGAGCGCTTAATTGAACAATTTTTATGTAGAGAAGTGACCATATGCAAATGAGGAACTGCACCTCCAATGGAACATGCTTTATGCAAATGAGTTTGGACATTTAAGGACAAAGGCTGAGAAGACTGATAAGCACCTGAAGAAGCTGTCCATAGCGAAACACATTATCCATATGGGCCAAATAAGAGAGACTCCAAATAAGTGCCAAAATCAGCATTACTATTATTATTATTATTATTTATTGTTTTATATAGCGCCATCAAATTCCGTAGCGCTGTACAATGGGTAGACAGGACATAAGTAGTATGTAACATAACAATTTGACTTACAGAAACAACAGGTTAGGAGGGCCCTGCTCAAAGGATCTTACAATCTAGCATATATATAGTATAATTTAATAGTAGCAAATACCTTACATGAGGGTTTGCAGAAAAAAAAGTGCAGCATCAAATCAGCAGCAATGATGAACAAGTCAGCAACGTGTTTCACCCGTCATAGCGGGCTTCCTCTAGGCTAGACATGTCTATATCTATATATCATATAATATGTCTAGCCTAGAGGAAGCAAAGGTTTTTGCTGCTATTAAATTATGTACCGCTTTCATATATGCTGATTTGGGCTCTTTCTTTATTTAGAGGCTGTTTTATAAACCACACCGGGAAGCTTTCAAGATATCTACTTGGGATCCCTACAGAAAGACCACCTGTATTACACTCAAGGTTCAAGGTTTTTGATTAAGGATATCACAGTTCAGATTGCAGCTTCACTATCACTTAATCACTGTGGACACACTTTGGTTTTTTTCATTGTTTGTATCAGCGTCACACAGGGAGGATCCAGAAGACATGATTGCAGTAGTGCTGCTGTGATCCGGGGATTCAGGCTAAAGAACATATTTGGGACTTTGGATCCGGTTTTTAAAATATACGTGGATATTTTACCACCGATGGGATCTTGAAAGCAGATGTATATACAGGAAACCAGAAGCCATCATATAGGAGCATTTGATGCTCCATAAAGTGTAAGAGTCTCTATATTTGTTCACACCTTTTCCACATTTATTGGATTAATTACTACATTATAATATTTTTCATTAAGTTCTGGAATTGACCATAACTGAAGTACTGGAATTATCACAACAATAAGGGGAAGTATTGTGTAAAGAAGAGTGGGCCAAAATTTCTCCATAACAAAACGAGAGACTGATAAAATCACACAGAAAATGATTATATCAAGTTATTGCTGCTAAAGGTGGTTCTGGAAGCTATTAAAACATTAGGTGTACTTGGTTTCTCACGCATGGCTTCTCTATTTTGGCTTTATCTTTGTTGAATAAATCATGACACGGTGTAACATGTCATGTGTTGTTGTTCACCTGAGGTTATATTTACCTAATTTCTAGACCTGCTAAGAAAAAGATGATTGGTAATTCAAACAGACTTTTTCCACACAATTGTAATATAAGTATTATATAGGTTATAGTCCTATGGAAAATGTAGGCATGTTATTGATAATAGCAACTGGTTTGCTCACTAAACCTCATGGATTAATCGATAGGTACTGTGTCGTAACAGAACAGCCGTTCTTGGTAAAAAATTATTGTTTTTAAGTAAGAGAGGCCTCAAGGATAGGAGATAGCTGGCAGTGATATACACGATGTTCCACATAAAACACACCCACACACGACACATACACTCTTGTTCCAGTTAATAAAAATAACATTTCCTCAGTATGTTTTAATAAAAAGGGTTGCGCACATAATTAGAAATCAATTTACTAATCTTAATCTACTTAATCTATCTAGACATGTATCTATTTCTATTGTAACTTACACATATATGTGTTTTTATGGCATACGTCATTTAATACTGCTATGATAATACAAGTTTACATGGTTATGGGATATTACGTATCCAAAATTGCCTCCTACATTAAACCAGACATTTGGAGAAGAGGTCATGGAGAATTTCACACATTCCTAAATAATAGTGTTAAGAAGTAAAGGTCCTGGAATTTTTTGGTGAACACTTAGATGAATCACAATTTTAATCAGTTTGCTATGATAATTTAAGTAAGGAGCAAGGGTAAAGCCTAGGGTTACTGGCACCTGGGTGAAGGACATTTTTCACCATATGTTAACACACACTCATTCTAACACCATGCACTAACACAAGCACATGCTAACATCATTCAGTAACTCACACTCTGACATCATATGCTAAAACCCACTCACACAAACTGTGATCCATCACACAATCTCACTCATTTACACTCTTGCCTTGCTTTGTGTGAGCTGCCTCCCTACTAATGTAGGGAGTCATGTTAACTTTGTGAACCCCGGGTAAGGACAGAACCATTCAGTGATCGATATTACAATAAATATATAAGTATAAGCTGACCTTGGTATGTTGTTCTTTATTTTAAACAAAAAACTTTCAGAAGTTTTTTTTTTTTCCTGCGGCTATGGCAACAAATTCGCCCATTGGCATTCTCACTTTGTGTGAAACCATTACATTCTAGACCTGTTTAGAAAACATGAATACGTCAGATGTGATTATTAAAATTATTTTAAATGTGAAGTAGTTCTATGTGTATATGTATATTCTCCTGAGTTGTTGAACAGCATTTTTTAGAGGCTTTGCTATTCAGGCTTTATTTTAGAGAAAACTGCACAGCATGAGGACTACCACATTAGGTTCCAAGCATTTAACGTATTTGCTCGAATATAGGCCGGCCGATATTCGGGGTTTAGCGCAGGAATGCGCAATTCACACACATGCAGTTAGGATACAGATCTCCCGCAGCGCTGCAGGAGACCTGCATCTTACTCTCTGATACGCTGAGACAGCCTCCCCTTTCAGCACTTTCCACGGGGGGAGTGCCAGCACTGGAGGTTGTCTAAGCGCATCGTGCCGACATTCACCGGCTGCGGCGACGCACATAAACAACCTCCTTTGCTGGCACATCTGCTCAATGTGCTTTAACAATATCCCTTTATATTTCCCAGTTGTACCGGAAGTTGTAGACGCGTATTGTGTAGATGTCCCCCGCCGGCTCCGCAAGACCCCCGGGAGTCTGCACTGGTAAGTCTAGGGGGGGGGGGCACATCTTGGGGGCAGAGTGCGTAGCATATCTCAGGGGGGGCACAGAGTGGCAGCATATCTTGGGGGGCACAAGAGTGGCAGCATATCTCAGGGGAGCAGAGTGGCAGCATATCTATTACACTGTTGTTGTTTTTTTAAGAGTAATTTTTTTTTCTTTAAAAAAGCACCTAACTTTTAGGGTGCGGCCTACAATCGTGTGCGGCCTATAATCAAGCCAATACGGTATTTAATTAGAAAGGGTTTTCATAGGAGGACTAGTGCTAAAAAAAAAGAAGGGGAAAGGGCATTGTTTCCTGGAGGCTCAAACTGTGAGTAAGTAGAAAACAATGTTCAATGTATAACAGTCTAAGGTTTTTAATTTAGTTTGTAAATTTACATTTATGTGTTACAGGGGCCCACTGTGATTATATTACCCCAGGGCCTCACCTGTTATTAATCCATCATTGTTCTGAATACACAGTCATTATTTAAAGGGTTTTTAAAGGGACCTTTATATGCACTTTAATCGGCAGAATTCCCCCATGGCTGGGAACTTCCAGAGTCTACTCGGAGCTCCCCCTCTTCAGGAGAGTAGCTTGGCTATCGGCATGAGGAGAAGATCACATATGTCAGGGGTAATTGCCACACGTGGACCATGATAGCCATCTTAAATTTGTAGGGGGCAGGAGCATGTGAGCATGTCTAAACACCACTTCCACGTCATGGAGATCCGGAGAAGCAATGCTTCACTTGCAGTCTCCGGGCAAAACTTGGAGACTTCCCGGGTATGCCTCCATATGCATTTGCCCCTTTGTCCACTCCCCAGTAAAATGGGAGGGCATGTTTGCCCTTTTTCGTTGTAGGCTCAATGAATACCTATGAAAGTACTTACACAGTACTTTCAAAAGCATTCATTGTTTAGGTGCCTCACTGGGACACTGGTGTGTCGCTTTAAATTCCAATAGAACACCGAGGTTGGACAAAACAAACAGACATATCTGGCTTTACAGTGGAAAGACCTCACAGATAACAGTGAGTGTGCAGGACTCACAGCTCTGAGCTCATTCAGCCTCCAGTCTTACAGAAGGAACGACCTTGTGATTATGTCATAGAAAGGATTGAACTGGTGTCAAATGATTGCAGCCTTGAAGAGGTCATTGAGTCTCCCAGAAAAAAAAAATTCAGCAATCTTTGTGCAGGCTGTGTAGAACACGGCCCATCATAATACAAATGAAAAAAGAAGATTTTTTTCTCTGTTTACTTCAAAATACATACATGAAGTAAACTTGAAATAAAATGTTTTTCTTTTAAAAAAAAGCCATGCATTCTGTGTGTTCATATGGTTTGTAGTTTTTTAATATAAATGTATTATTTAATATACATTTTTATACATTTTTCATATAAATATAAATGTATAAATATATTTTGACATAATACCCGTTTATGTAAAATCATGTTATTTTGTAGCATGTAACATGTATTTCCTAAAACATGTTGAGTGTTATAAATGAGATTTTATAGTAAAAGTTGCTTTTTTTTTTATTGCTTACATGTCATGGTTGCCAACTGTCCCATTTTTACTAGGACAGTTCCAGGATTTGGGAGTTTGGGATGTTGGCAGGGTCGCACTAAGGCAGGTGGCCTAATCAAGGGCCAACTGCCGCCTGAGGAGTAGGGTCGGTTGGGAAGTTCACGGATCTACTTCTTACTGGCCCAATATTAACTGATAGAATATGAAGAGTGAAAACCAGTGTCAAAATAAAAGTGAATAAAAAGTAATAATAATTAAAGAAATACTCTCATGTACAGCTGCAACCCTATATAACACTCTCCACAAAATGTTGAAAAACCGGTTTAAAAGACTTCCCTCTAGGGGCGCTTGTAACAACCGATCTCAGTAACTCAAAAAAAATTAAAAATGACATACTAAATGATAGTGTAATATGATCAATAAGCCGAGAAATTTAAAAGAAACATCCAGCAGTCGCACTCACAATATGTATGAACAGTTCAGGCCTCCAAAAAAGACTCCTTGGTGTGTATCCATGTTTATCCAAACCAACGAATATAGAAGAGAAGAAAAACATCTACCATGGGATGATATCTTTCAACACTTATACATGCGCAGTAATTGGTTGCACTCACATTAAGATGGATGTATCAAGCATTTCAGGTATGCTCTCTGGCGTTACGGCGGATCCTGTATATCCTGGGTTAACCATTTTCCTTGGATAGAGTATCAGAGGTTTTTTTTGTTGTTTGAAGATAGTATGTGTCCGTTTTGAATAAAGTGCAGGTGCTTGTGTGAATCAAAAGGTTGTAACATTAATTATAATGTCATATGAGGATATAGAGGTAGATAAAGATTAGTCTATAGACTATTTTATAAAGATACATTTATGTGACCCATGATCTGATAAATAAATAATTTATTATGGGACGCAGCCCTAAAAAATTGATCAAATAAGACCTCTATATGCATCTAAAAAATGTATAATCCAGTGATCTATTAAAACGATTAAAATATATATAGAAATGTCTGTATCAAATGATTAAAAATTCTGAATAAAGGAGGTTCATCAATATTAACTGAGCCTAGTACTGTGTGCTTGCGGTTCAGCACTGAATTAAAAGAAAGGAGGGAGAATTTTTTTCAAATGTTGTCAGCTATGACATAGTATCGGCAAAAGTTGAAGCTAAACAAGTCACATTTGTGATACCAGTTTAAATATTCGGTCATCTAAATAATAGCTTGTTTATTGAACCAAAAAAGTACATTTACATTTACTCAATTGTGTTTGTATGTGTTTGTGTTCAGCTCAAGAAAAAGCTTCATGGAGGATGATGTGTTTGTGTTGTACGTGGACATTGAGAGGAACCTTTCTTTTTTCTGTTATATTTTTTTAATAAACAAAATCAAATAAATACATTGAATTGGCCGTTCAATTTTTCAAATCAGTATTTCATACTAATGCAACAGTGCACATAAAAAAGTGTTGCTCAGACAGTAATGGAGACACATTTTTTAAGCAAAATATTGATTGTTGTTTTATGCAGAAATCATGTATTGGAGCTATTATGATGTTATTTTTTGCAAATGTGGAAACCTACTTTTTCTTTACACATGCCCCACCTAGGGGTGAAACACTAAAGTGTGTTAATGTAAAATAGTTTAATAAGCTCTCTAATGACAGTCCATGGTGAACCAGGTGGTAGTCTAGAGCAGGCCCGGACTGGGACAAAAAATAGGCCCAGGCATTTAAGACTGAGCAGCCCATTTTTATTTATTTATTTTTTGTTAAACCAAATTCTGACAAATTTAATAGACCATTTCTTGTTGTCTATTAGTTATATTTCCGCATGCTTTTGTCACTGTAATCAATTAGCATTACATAAATATATAAAAAATGAATCATAACGTCATGCAATTTATAAAGCGCTATATCTTTAATGAAAGTTTCAAGACAGTAACTAATCTTTGACCATTTAGTTGGTACTTAGAAAAAAAACTAGTGGCAGTGTGGCACTCCTTGGGCCTTGGCTGGTCAGATCACCCTCACGACGAGTGAGTCTGTCAGTCACAGACTCACAGCACAGCAGGGAAGAAACTCAGACCTCAGACCACCCCAACTGAATTGCGGCACTCAGCTAATCCTCTAGACGGAGCAATGTGACTAAAAAAAAGTCATCATACACGGGACCCCTGAAGCCACAATTTAGTGCCACTAATCCTTTTTAATAAGAAATGCAGGTTTATATAGTGTAAATAATACAATACCTTTACTTTTGCTCTCATTGATTTCTGGCCCTAGAATGTTTTGTCCTCTGAAGTGACTACAAATTCAGGAGGGCGTTTTATCTCTGGATAAGTAAAAATGAAATAGTTCAATTTATTCCTACAGAAAGTAAAGGGCCAGAAAACAGATGACTAAATACACATCAGGACAGGCTCTGCCACCCAGACACACACACAAGGACAGACTCTGCCACACCGACACCCAAACACACACACCAGGATGGGCTCTGTCACCTAGACACACACAAAAGGAAAGGCTCTGCCACACCGACACCCAAAAACACACACACCAGGATGGGCTCTGCCACCCAGACACACACATCAAGACAGCCTCTGCCACACCGACACCCAAACACACACACCAGGACAGGTTCTGCCACACCGACATTTCCTTGGGCTCTGCTCCACTCTCCCTAGCATGTAATCACTCCCTCCACTACCACACCAAAAAAAAATTGCCACACTGACTGATCAGGGGAAGACTGTGAGAGTCAGTGCAGTCTTCCCCCCTTCTCACCCTGACCATGATTTTGAGAGGTCCTCTCCCCTGAAATCATTACCAGTCCTTTTGTCCCTCATTCACTAAGCCACTAAGCCTCTCCTCTCCTTCCTCCCTGTGAACTATAGATCAAACACATATAAACAGCACTTGCATGTAGAGATCACATACAAACCCTATATTTGCAGGTATGCATACATGATGTATGGCAACATAGCATAGCAGGTATAGATCAACAGAATCAACACAAAAATCAAGCTTTGTAGGTATAGATCAATTGAAAATCACATGTTAACTCAGCGTTGACGGTATAGATCAAATAAACAGAATCAGACATACAAACCCTCTATTTGTAGGTATACAATAATAATGTATGGAAACAGAGCGTACTAGATACAGATCAACAGAATAACACACACCCAGCTTTGCAGCTATAAATCAATTTGAATTCACAAATAAACTCAGAATTAAAGGTATAGATAACTCCCTAAATGACAGGCATAGATCACAGGTTGCACAACCCAAAGCCAGGCCTTGTGTCCACATTGCTCACATAAAACCTGATCAGCACCCAGATTACACACATATTACAGCCCAGCCTGAGCCAACTGTGGGTCATTCATTCACACTACCCCCTCTCCCCATCTAACCCTCCCCTTCTTATCTGCCCCTTCTCACTATGTACCCCCTCTCCCCCTTCTCACTGCCTCCCCCCTTCTCACTATGAACCCCCTTCCCCACTTCTCAATATGTACCCCCTCTCACTATCTATCCCCTCTCCCCCTTTCTCACTATCTAACCCCTCTCCCCCTCACTATCTACCACCTCTGCCCCTTCTCACTGCACCCCCCCTCACCCTACGCACCTTGTTGCCAGAGTCCTGCGGTGGGGGCGCTAGGCGCCCATGTTCCCGCTCTGCGCACTTCACAGCTGAGTGCCGGAATATGACATCACAGAGAGTGAGAGGCGCCAAACGGTTGCTGAAAACTTCACGAGCAACCGCTCAGCGTCCCTGTGCGGGACTTAAATTAAAACATCGGGGGGGGTTGTTTTTTTTTAACTTTATTTAACATGGAGGATGTTAAATAAAGTAAAAAACAAAAAACAAAAACCCTGATGTTTTAATTTAAGCTCTGTGTGGCTGCACACCCCTAAGGCTGGCCCTGGTGGGGGCTGCCCGGCCCCCTAGAGTGGCGGGCCCGGTCGCAGTTGCTGCGGGCTTAAGGGGCAGGTGCCCCTTATGCCCTGCGTTAATGCGGCCGTAGAGGCAGGACCGGACTGACTGGGCATATTTTAGGGGCCTGGAGCTGCAGCTCTATCAGCCCCTACAACAATTCGGCCCTGGGCCAGCCGGCCCACCGGGCAAATGCCCGGTGTGCCTGATGGCCAGTCCGGGCCTGGTCTAGAGACGCTGCACGGCAAGAAATGCATGGAAATGTTTCAATGAAGGAGAAGTAACAGCTTTCTTTGACTATGAATATTTCTAGTAGACTTGGGCGCCGGCCAACTCTTCGTGTTCATCTTCGCGGGGGGAAAAATCTTTGTATTCCACGAATATTCGCTGGCGACCAATAGAGACGCTTGCACAGACTTTTAAAATCCTGGTGCCGCAACTTGGCCAGCAGAGACCACTGGTCTCCCTGCTCCAACAGTTAAAGGTCCGTACAAGCGACTTTATTGGTCGTTCGTACATACTTTTAACTGTTGGAGCAGGGAGAACAGTGGTCTCTGCCGGCCAAGTTACGCAGTCAGGGGTTAAAGGGCCGCGTGAACGACTCTATTGGTCGCCTGCAGGGGCCTCCTCTGGCATCAACTAATTGGTTGATGCCAGACGAGCCCCCTGCAGGCGATCAATAGAGTCGCTTGTACAGACTTTTAAAAATCTGGTGCCACAGTGGGGGGGGCAGTGGCTGTAGTGGTGGGGGGGGTAGAGGCTAGTAGTGGGGGAACAGGGCTATTGGGCCCTCCACTACAAGCCCCCTGTCCCTCCCACTACGAGCCCCTATCTGTCCCCCCCACGACAAGCCCTGTGCCCCCACCTACAGCCCCTGTACTCCCCACTACAACACCTGCCCCCCCAGTACAGGACGGGGGCACATTATTATATTGTTTGCCCAGGGCCCACCAGAGCCTTGAATCGGCCCTGGGGGCAATGCATGAGGGTTTTATGTGGTAATTTTTTTTCATTGCAAATTGAAAATCTAGTCCATTCTAAATTTACGAGATGACAAACTACATTGCTCTAGGCTGAACTGGTATCATAGGAAAATGGGAAAGCCCTTCTTAAGTGGCATTGAATTTAAGCACAAAAGAATCTAATCAGATGACCCGTCTCAATACACTGCCTGGCTTGGATTTTCTGTTTGGCAGGTTTACAGTGCAGGAATAATTTCTTTGGTCTGGATATAGCAATGTCCTTGACTGTAAAAAGAAAGTACAAGTAACCCATACCATAAATGTCCAGACACAAAGTAATTTTGGAACAGGGACAGGATATCTGAGCTGCCATGAGCAGCCACCATGGTCCCCCCCCCTCCCTGCCTGCCACAGCTCAGGGTCTTGTGGCTTGGACAAGCTCCCATCGCTCAATTCCCCCACCTGATGCTGAGTGTTGCTTGGAAGCGTGGAGGTGCTGTAATATTATAGAGTATGGGGTGGGTTCACCATAGCAACAGCTTATGTGTCAGCTGGTAAAGGGGCAAGGAGGGGACATTTCCAAGTGTTAGATGTTCATGAGAGATGCACATGCAGGAGGTCAGATGATGTAGTGGTGCGAGCCAGTTCTAAGCTTGACTGAAAGGGATCTCCCATACATTAAAAAAGCCACACAAGCTGCCACATCAATTATATCACTTGCTTTGTGACATCTGTCCTTAGCTGTCTCGTTTACTGGATACACTAAAAAGGAAGGGAGCCAAGGAAAGGAATTCTTTTTGTAGCTTCCAACAAGCCCTGAACCAGCGGCTTCTTCTGTGCCTTACCAGCAAATATTAGTCAAAGTGAGACATTACCATCATTAAGAGGGAATGCCAAAATATGAACTGTTATTCCAACCCACCAAGTTTTTATTTTACAATTTTATGATATTTGTAAAACTTAAATAGCAATATACAATAGCATATGTGAAGGACAAAGATCACGCAACAAACATTTTATTAGAATAATTACAAGTTTGTGCCATGTGTATTTTTTAAAACCTGGCATTTTGAAATGCGTGTGCCATTGTTTTAGACAATTGGGAGATATTGTTAATAAATAATTTTACAGAAAAAATAGTAGTGTCAACATTCTACCTCCTGGTTCCAAATCTAAATTATACAAATGCTTAAAAATTAATAGGATGCTGGTTTTGTTGTTATTATTCATTAATCATTAAATCATTGTAAATTAAATATAAAAAAGGGTAATGCACCATGTAATTATATTTTTTGTCCCTGTAACCAAAATTACAGTTTTTTAAATACCGGTACTCCCAGACCCACTGAGTAAGGAAAAACATTCAGCAATATATACATGAGCATAGTCATTGGAGATATTTATATAAAGTGTCATTCTGGTGCAATGATTGAAACGTGGGCTTATCATCATAGAACAGAATAGAATGATACAGCCAGTAGAAAAATACCCCCCCCAAAAAAAAAAACTGCCCAGGATTATCCCTGCCAGTATACCCAAAGTTGTCCTTGAAAAAGGGCGGTTCACCAAACCACTGAGTGATATCAATACATTATAACTCTCCAGTGCTTCATCTCTTGGTGTGATTTTTGGTTCTATTTACCATCTGCAAAGCGCCATTGCTTCCCCTGCCTTTCAAGTATGGGGGCTAGCTTGGGCCGTATGTGTGACTAGCCCTGCATCCTGAGGTTGGACACGCATTCTTCCTGCCTGTTTTAATGAGAAGGACAGCGGTGACAGCTGGGCCATGATAATGCTGAACATTTTTGATGGATAAATCATTGATAAATATTGTTAATAAATGTTTTGTTTTCAATGCATCTAGGTTTACTATCACTTGCTGTAACTTATGATGATTTGCATGTCATGGGGGGGTATCACTTTGAGCAATTTAGCACTACATGTATATTTTGCATATATCCATAATTCCGCCTTTGGAAGTGCCCTATTATTTGGTTTATATTGTTTTTGGACTTGACAGTTGTGGGTATCTGTGCTGTTTTTTTTTGGGGGGGGGGGGGGTTTGCTAGGCTGTGCTGTTCCCAGCTAACCCAATGGATACACGGATGGGGTGAGGCATCCCTTAAGTCATTGAGGAGGTAGTCCTCAATGTAGGACTTTTTTACTTTGTTGTTTCTTGTATATAATGAACAATTATTGTCTGTGTGTGTTAGTGATTGGATATGGGTGTGAGTGTTTGGGTGTGTTTTAATGTGACTGCTCCTCCCCAGGTCAGGCTCTGGATCTGCCCCTGTCTGCATTGCTTTCACGTAATGTCTCGTGACCGCAAGCTTTGTGTGTCAGGTGCCTTCAATAACGTTGCTGGTGCAGCAGCATATCTGTGTTATTTTATTTAATTAAATTACTTATGTTTAACTTCTTTAGTTAAAAAAAATATATATGTTGTAATATATAATGTATTATGTTAACAAGTGATATGCTTGGATTTAATTTCTAGTAACGTCCTTGGTTAATTCCAGTTTATTGTAGGTTATTATTTGGATATGCCCTCTATGCCAAGTGTACCCCTCCCACATTGATTGTATATGATTCATTCATTGTCAATTCTATTTCAATATATATATACTGTGTATAATATATATATAAATATATTATATATTATATATATATATATAATATTATATATATATTATATAAAACAGGTCTTTTATGGCTTGTTCAGGCTTGCCCCTTGATGACACATTGGCCTGTTGAGTACAGACAGATGCTAAGTATTCATGGTAATGGCAAGTCCTACGGTTGCCATGACAGGTCCTGTGGGCCCCATGGCATGTCCTGTGGTGTGCAAGTCACTGGGTGCAGGGGCAAGTGAAAGGTAATTTCTGAATTTGGTCATAAAATCTGCCCTATAACAAATAGGTGGGACTAAATGATGCTAATTATGTGCGCTGGGTAAAGTAGGTGGGGTTTTCAGGCAGTGGGTGTGGTACATTTGCAGGTGAGTACAGTATTTTACAGTCCCAAGAATCAAAATAAACTAACCCTGTCTTTACATCAGTGGTAAGGATAGTCCTTTCTAAAAGGTTGAGATAGTGAACTCGCCTTGGGATCTTCAGGACTTTTTCTTTTGGTTTGCCCAGCCAAGATAAGGATTTTAGATGCTACGCAATGAAGTTTATATTTTATTTTCATTTAGGAAGATAGAATCTTTGGTGTTCTCATAGATAAAAATAAATTAGGAACATAAAATAATACACAAAATGTCTTCAGTGATACAGTGATTTTGATGTTTTATCTCAGATATGATAGTTTCTCATCTGACATTCTGGGTTTCAAGAATTTTGTACCATTACTAGATAAAAGCATACACTTAAAATTAAAACACTTTCCATTGTTTAATGACTGTAAGTCCTTTATAATTTTTAAATGTTACATGCCGCCATCTAGTGGTTAAATTGGTTTTCTCCAGTCATAAGGTGAGGAAAGGTATCTTAACTTATCTTATTCACTTTCTCAGCATTTGCACTGTTATTCCTCCCCCATCAGGGCCTGCCCAGGACATTGTGCTGTCTGGGTTCAATGATGAAATGCTGCCCCCTCAACAAAACCATGCCCACATCCATTTTATCATGATTAATAAATTCAAGCTCTCATGCTCTCTCACGCAAGGCCATCATCAGGGGAGGTATTACAGTTGTAAGGTGCCTGGCTTGTTATCCTGATACTACAGGACCACCAATTAGAGGGGGGTTATCTCCTGATTTGGCTACGATGATTACTCCTGCTCCACATTACCAGACTTGGCTTGTTCCTGGGGCTTGGCCTAGCCTCCTGGTTGACAAGACCCTGGAGTTCCCATTCCAGTGTCGACTAGTTCCAGCATATTCTACTCTGCTATTCTGGTCCCATCTCTGTGTCAGAGATCTAGCTACCTGTGCTGAGTACAGTATGGGTTTATTTGCGCTGCACAAGCTAAAGGGCATAAGTGCAAGACACCCCCTAGGGCCAGTCATTTACCTTGGTGATGCTGATCAGGTATGTTTGGCTGCCATGCTCTTGTATACCTTCATTTATATCAGGTACACTGCCTTATACCTATATACCAGCCAGCTAGTATTTTGTGACCCTTGATAGAATGGGGTTAACATACCTCCCAACATTTCAAAACGTGAAAGAGGGACACTTTTATTTTTTTAATCGCTCTCGCAGAACTCATCAATACAATTGCACTTGACAATTCCGGGCTTGCATCGCTACTTAAGCGCTACATTTTTGTCAGCACAGTCATGCATATTAAAAATAAAGAACACATCAAATTCCCATGATGCTCAGCCAGCCAGGTGTCCACATGACTAGGCATCTGAGATAAAACATCAAAATCACTGTATCACTGAAGACAATCTATTTTGTGTATTATTTTATGTTCCTAATTTATTTTTATCTATGAGAACACTAAAGATTCTATCTTCCTAAATGAAAATAAAATATAAACTTCATTGCGTAACATCTAAAATCCTTATCTTGGCTGGGCAAACCAAAAGAAAAAGTCCTGAAGATCCCTAGCCAACTTTACACCTGTCAACTAACACCTGTCATATCATCTGCTGTTAACTACAGTTCACATGAGGCTCAGCCAGACATACTGCTTCCATGACGCTGGCTAAGCATCATGGTTAGTGCAGTCAACAGTAAAGCTGCAGATGCTAGCTGTGAACTACAATTCCTATGATTTTCAGCCAGCCAGGTGTCCACCATAATACTGACTGAGTATCACTGGAAGAGTAGTCAACAACAGCAGAGATTTTTTTAAGGCTAGCCTCCCTCCCAGGATCCTTACACACTGGCTTTACACACACATATACACATACACTGTCCTTACACATACATATACATACACTGCCCTTACACACAAATATACACATACACTGCCCTCACACACATATACACATACACTGCCCTTACACACGCCTCTCCATACACACTGCCTTTACACACACCTGCCCATAAACATACATATATATATATACATACACTGCCCTTATACACACCTGCTCATAAACACACATACACTGTCCTTATACACACATATAAACATATACTGCCCTTACAAACAACTGCCTTTACACAAACACACATACACGTGCATTGTGCTTACACACATATACACATACACTGCCCTTTTTTTTAAAAAATTTAAATTTTTCTTTATTTTCAATATTTTTTTTCCGTTTCCAATACATCTTACAGAGGTAATAGAACATGTTTTCCCAACAAAGCGGGAACGAAAAACAATACATTAGAATGTAGAGAGTGTCCGAGATAACAGGGCATGTACATATATAGATAAAACAAGTATAAAGACAGCCAGTATACAGGCTTCTGAAAAGCATAAGACACTCTGCATTTGTACAGTGCGAGAAAACGCTGATGATGGAAACCAACAGTGGCTTCGGATTACTATGTAACAACAACCAACAGTCAATAACACAGATGGATCAAGTCAACACATACACTGCCCTTACACACAGCTTACAAATACCTATACTGCTCTTACACACATCTCTCCACATACACACACACAAGCTTACAAACACATACATTCATATACACTGCCATTACACCCCTTTCTCCCCATCACTTACCTCCTCCACTATCCTTCTTCCTTCATCCTCCATCCTGTGGTGGGAGCGCGAGGCCTGTCCCTTCAGACCTCGCTTTACTGCTCCCTCATCACTACGCGCAGGCTATTGCTGCAGAACGCAGGGATGATGTCATATCCCCTTGCTCAGCATTATTTGCCGGCGTGCAGTGATGAGGGATCAATAAGGCAAGGTCTGAAGTGACAAGACCTAGAGCTCCCTAATGTTGAGCCGACTAGAGGGAGATCGTGATCTCCCAACTAATCCTGCAGGCTGCAGTTGCTGATTTGGAGGCTGTGCCCCCCCCCGCAGCTGCACCTGAGGTGAGAATGGCTCTCGCCTCACCCTACCCCTGCCCCTGGAAAGCAGGACAAAGGTAGGGTAACCCGGGACAGAGACCCAAAATCGGGACAGTCCCGCCCAAATCGGGACAGTTAGGGGGCATGTTTAACTTTAGTGTTAACTTTATTCAGTTATAAACCATTTCACAAGTAAATTTGTTATTCCAACTGTTACATCAATATGTATACAACTGAATACGTTATGGTGTGCTGAACTTTGGATATGATTCACAGTGGACATATATTTCCAAATGTTGAAGTAAATATGATTGTTTGGAGACAATCATAATATTTTCCAAGTGGCACTCCTGGAGAGTTTAAAACAAGTGTTGATTTTTGCACAAGGTAATTTAAGGGCCTATCCAGGCCGCACAGGAGTTAAGGAATTTTAATATGACAATTTAAAGATTTTTGGGGGGTAACATTTTCCCATTCTGTGGGTTTGTAAAGAGTCTCAGCACTGAGGCGTGGAGCTTTACAAAACACAAATGACTATAAATAGTGACTTTTGTTCGGGTTCGCCATGGTGTTTGGCATAGGAATGCCATAAAAGCTTTAAGAATGCTGGGAAAGAAAACTCTGGAGATTTACACCAAAAGTGAACCAATAATGTTTTATTGTTGCCATATGTGTTGCAGTTGAAATCCAATTAATGGCTATAGTACATCATTTAGTACTGTTATCACATAGCACACCATATCAAGGAAAAAGGCATGTGTTAGAGGAACTGCTGTCAGCAAGCATATATTGAAGGACTTGGGTAAACATTAATGCTGGTGGTGGCCTTCTAATACACATGATCTTCTTATTTTAATTCATAAACACCATAACATATGTTTATTTTATATTTAGTATACTAAAATGTAAAATAAAAAACTGTAAAAAGTGTCAGACCCACTCCCAAGATTTGTAGTTTTGTTCAGTTATAGTTAGGTGTCAACCTTACAACCAGCATACATTATATGTTAAGCATTTCATAAATGCCTAGTTCAGGGGCATCCAACATGCAGCCCGCAGGACCTCGAGGTGCGGCCCGCGTGAGATCGGCAGCCAGGATCACAAGCGCCCTGCTGATTACCTGTGGGAGGGTCTATTGTACTGCACAGAGGAAGCCGAACCCAGCAGAGTCACGTGAATGTACGTGATATCACATGACTCTGCTCTAGTCGTGCTTCCTCTGTGCAGTACAAGAGAACGCAGAGGGAGGCCGCGTCCCCCTGCTGAAGTCTGTGAGCGGCATTGAGGGAGCTGCAGTGCAGCTAAGGGGGTGGGGGAGATTGTTTGAATGAGTATGCGTGATTGAGGGAATGAATCTGTGAATGAATTAGTGTGTGTGTGTGATACCATGGATGTGTAAGTGCTGGAACCTAGGCATGATGGGACTGTGATTGCTGTTAGCAATCACACTCCTATCATGCCAAGTCAGTCAGTACATGCTGAAACCTGGCAGCTGCCCCCTTGTGTATTGATGTATGGGGTCTGCACATCACTTACAGACACCCTGTACCAGCATGTACTGGCTGACTTGGGATGGTAGGAGTGTGATTGCTAACAGCAATCACAGTCCCATCATGCCTAGGTTCCAGCATTTACTGGTTGCCTGGGTATGATGAGAGTGTGATTGCTGTTAGCAATCACACTCCTATCATGCCAAGTCATATTGTTGCTTTTTTTTTCCAATTGTGGTGTGTTAACCACACTTTTATTAAAAGTAACTAACACACCAAAACTGGACAAAAAATACAATAACAATATTATTTATATATGATTGTTGACAGCAATCACAGTCCTATCATGCCCAGCCAACCAGTACATGCTGGAATCTGGGTATGCCTGAGATTGCTGTTAACAATTATAATATATATATATATATATTATCATTGTTATTACATGTTTTGTACAATATTGGTGTGTAACTTACTTTTATTAAAAGTGTGGGATTTTTTATTATTTTTAAAGATGGGGGGTCGTTTTCGTTTTTGGCTAGGTGAACCCTGAATTTTTGGTTTTGGTCCAGAATTTTCATTAAGGTGCATCCCTAGAGTAAATAGAACTATTTCATTTTTACTTATCCAGAATCTTGAATTTTTAGTCACAAAACTTTCTAGGCCCAGAAATCAGTGAGAGGAAAAGTAAATATTGCCATATTTTCTCACAGTGCGGCCCTCAGAAACAACTTGGACACCCCTGGCCTAGTTTATGGGAAAGCATCAACACATCACACCTCATCATAGTACAAGTGTGAATAAAATAATAAATGTTGAAAAGATCAACAAGGATTTGGTTACTTCCACAGGTTTTAGAGAAACTATGTTAATTCATCAAAACTACCTATAGCGTCTTTTTGTATTTGAAAGTAGTGTAATTATAGAATGGGGTCGACTATAGACTACAAAAGCTGATATCTGTGTCAAAAATTAGCCTTGCTTCCATGTTAATACCTTGCTTACATGTTAATTTCTGTCCTCATGCCACCTGCACATCAAAAGGGACAGTGACTTAACACAATGGAGAAAATAACATAAAAGGAAGGAATAAGTTTACAGATCCAGTAAAGTGAAAATGACAGCGTTCATAGTACACACATATATACATAATAGTAAAATGTAAAAAAAGATGTAAAAACTATTTGATTTATCAGGTGAACTGAACTGTAATATTTGGGAACAGTTAAAAATCCCCTTTCTATTTTCTATTGCTTCTATAGCTTCTATTATATTAATTAATATTTATATAATATATTATATATATATATATATATATATTGCAGAAAGTATAGAATCCATATTAAAGTACTTACTAGTTTCTTCAGATCCTCACCATCAAGGTCTGTGTCACTGTGGCATGACAAAACTTTGTTAGTCTAATTTCATAAATACACTGGGCACTATACAGCGAGGAAGTGATTTAGGGAATTGGACTAGACCAGGGGCACCCAACATGCGGACATTTAGGTGCGGCCCGCATGATATTTGCAGCGGGAGCTACACCTCCAACTAGTGCCGTGCCTAGGGTGAAGGGTGAAGTCTGTGCCAGCTGAGTCTGCCTATCTTCTCCTTGAAGATGGATTTGTGGTGAAAAGAAAGAGTTTCTGCACCTCTCCTTCTCCACAAATCTGTCTGCTATATCCTGGCCCTCAGGAGTCCCTCTGCAAAAGGGCATAGAGACACATGGAAAAAATCACGTTCCGCCTGGTTGAAGGGGAAGCAGATGAAGAAAGAAGACAGAAAAACAAAAAGAGACAATAGAAGACGTGGAGCTGCGGGAAAGGATACAGGGCCGCTGAAGTGGTTTGCGAGAGAATGAAGGGAGACAGAGAGAGTGAGAGCATGTGAGAAAGAGTGAGTGTGTGAGAGAGCATGAGTAAGAGTTATTGATAATGTGAGTAAGAGCGAGTGAAAATGAAAAAGCAATGAAATGCACATGAAAAGATGATGATGATGATGGGAGATCCACATTTAATCTGTGGCTAAGTATATAATGATATGAGTCATGCTGTTCCATTGCCTGTGTCTGGATCACCATATAATGATAGGAGTCAGGCTGTACCAACATCTGTCTGACTTACTTTATAATGATAGAAGCCATGCTTTGCCATCGTCTATGTCTGGCTCACTATATAATGATAGGAGTCATGCTGTATATTTTTCTCAAAGAAAAATGAGTGTGGCCCATGTGGCAATCTGGTGTGTTTTAACTTGATAATATTATTTTGCTGGATATCTATATAACTCCATGATCAGTTTAGTTTTAGCAGAGCAGTTGTACTAGCACCTTTGGCCAGCAGGTGGTGCAGCATGACCTATTCATAATAATAATAACCAGCAGGCCAAAGTGCTTTTTAGGTAAATGATCCTGAAAGATAAATTGGCATTATGTGTTATTAATATCAATTATTTATATATGTACTATACGTTCGCAGGACAGTTGTTGCAACTTCCTCACTTCACTTATGTCTAAACCCCATGAGGTCTCTATATCCTTTGTAAGCAGGTAAACATATGAATACAATCAAGAGAGACGATAGAGATTTGTGAAGAGCATTTGTTAAATGTGCTACATATTTGATAATGCCTGTTGTGGATTGGTACGATCACTATTACAGATAAAATAGAGATGCAGTGTGATTGTTAAAAGTTCCATAAGATGTTTATGTTCCTGACTCACATGTGGCCCAAATATGGAAATATTATAAATATGTAAATATGTCACTTTTAAGACACAATCCAAATCTCTGATCTGTTTGCAGGGGAAAGTCTTGGAATTCTCACAGCCAACTTGATACTGATTTGTAAGAGAAATAAGTATTTTGTATATAATTTTTTTCTTTTGTATATAATTCTTTTACCTCAAGAATTTACGAACTAGCCGATCATGACCAGTAAAGACCTTATGGAAGTAATTATTGTCAATATCTTATCTCTTGAAAATCTGGTAACCAAAATATACATCTGAAATAAGATACCTCAATAAGAAAAAAGGAGATGATATGTGAAATTCATACTCTGCAGTAAGTGATTCAAATGCCAAATGATGAGCATTAACCATTGAAACTCATGTATAGCAAAAGCAATTTCAATTAAGAAAAGAAAATCAATTGACAAATTAAGTTCCATTATGTTATATTAGCCATATATATTTGTAGCCATCCTCATTCCTTCAGTTTTACTTTGTCCCGTTTGTTAAACCAGTAACTGCACAAAGTTTGTAAACCACAGACATACCTAACAGTAACATACACAATAGGGTCCAGAGCATGTATGTATGTATGTATGTATTAAAGCACTTATTAATGCACTTATTAATTATTATTCACTTATTAATGTACTGCACTGCAATCATCAGATCATTTCCACCACAAAACGCTCAAAAGATGACAAACTGACATGCTAGCTATTATGTGTCCATTCTCGAGACGTGCGGGTAAACAGGGGAATGGTTGTGCTGCAACTATGTCCTTACTTGTCATTAAAGTGAATGCCCTTATGGTCGGTGGTATGCCTATATAAACTGCAGTGTTATTATACAGAATAGTGTAGTTTATGTAGCATGGTAGCACAAATTTAACCCCTTGACTGGACTGTTTTTCTAATTTTGAATCCTGCGCTAAAATGGCTGTTTTAATATTTTTCTTATATGTGTTATATTTATATTATATAATACTATATTGCATGTATAGATGTGTACTTGTACCAGAGAGGCACAAGCAGGCTTGCTAAAGTGCATAGGGGCAGGGCAGGTTTGTTTCAGAGACAGAGGTGGCACAGGCAGGCTGTTTCTGGGCAGACTTGGCACAGGCAGGCTGTTTAGGGGCAGTGGTGGCAAAGGCAGGTTGCTTCAATGACGAGTGGCACAGGCAGGTGTTTGATGGCAAAAGTGTCACGGGCAGACTGTTTCATGGGCTGAGGTGGCACAGGCAGGCTGCTAAAGGGGCAGAGGTGGCACAGACAGGCTGTTTTAGGGGTAGGGTGGCACAGGCAGGCTGCTAAAAGGGCAGAGGTGGCACAGGCAGCCTGTTATGGGGCAGATGCGTACCCTGTCAATGCCTGGCTTAGTCTTTAGTGATCGTCTGGCGCAGTATACAGTGATAGGCATTATGCTGTACCATATCTGTTCAGGAAATGTTACTTATTTAACCTTATTTAATTTATATATAAGTTAATTTATTTTTTCAGATTTCTAGTTTTTTTCAGTTGACATATAATTTGTGAAATACCGGTAAATATTCTTGCCAACATTATTTTTTTTGGGAGGGGGGTTCCACATACAGGATCTGACCCTGCTTACTGTATTAGTCTGTACTACTGCAGATGGGAGGCTGTTCCATTGATCTACTACCCTCTCCGTCAAGTTTTTTTTTTTTAACAGAACATCTTCATTCATAATACAATGAATGAATGTGTGCATGTTTAGGGACAGAAATGGGACAGACAGGCTGATTGGAGGGCAGAGTTGGCACAGGCAGGCTGTTTCAGGGGCAGCGGTGCATACTGTAAAGTATTTTTTACATAACATCTTCATTCTCACTCTATTAATACAATCCATTGTGTATAGCATGATAATTGTTTGGTGTGAATCAAAGTTACGGTATTTATTTCAATGACCTGTGATAATTTCTCTCCGACTTGAATACAGCCTGATCTGTGCTACCGGTGTAGAGTTCGTCAGATGTGTGAATGAATGTGTGTCAGTGTATATTTTAGCGCACTCTTTAAGTGGAAGTATAATTGATTTAGAAAGGGTGTAGCATGCTTTGGTGAAAACATGTTTATTTTTCTTGTAGCACGCAGTCATTTTGCCAGTGCAGTTTTCCTGTACACAATATGCATCTATTTCGGGCTGGTGTTTCACTGTTCATTGTTATGTCTCTTTACTAATTACAGAGCAAGGACAGCACACAGGAAATGTATGAGCCACAGGTAAATGTCATATGTATCAGGCCAGCCACACGCACAGCACAGCGCATGGTCGTCTTCCAAATAACTCAACCGCACCCTTCAACTTTGTGGCTGTTGTACATTTAACATCACAGCTGTCTATATTTAGGCAGGATAAGGCTATTTTAGGCAAGCAAAAAAAAAAATCCCCATCAGCTCTTCCGCTAAAGCAATGTCTTAGAGTATCATGAAATATAATTTCTGATGTCTCGCGTGGGATTGGAAAAACATTTTGTCTCCTGTCACGGAACCTAAGCCACAAAATGAAAATATGGAGAGTGAAAATTGCTTTGAAGTGATACTTAAGAGTGAGACGGTGTTAAAGAATAGTAATAGCTACATCTTCTACCACTTTAGGTATCAGGAAAGGGGATATTAACACTGATAAATGTATCCTTACTTATGATCACATTCCTAAATAATAATGCCAAAATAATGTGGAGAAGAGAGGTGCACAATCACTTCTCTTTCTCCGCGAAGCTGTCCTCAAGGAGAAGGTAGGGAGGCTCAGCCGCTTTGGTTGCAGCTAATGCTGCAGCGCTCATGCAGGCCGTACCTCGATGTCCGGAGGGCCACTTTTGGCCTGCGAGACGCATGTTGGATGCCCCTGTTCTAGGGCTTCGCGTGCCCTAGCTGTATATTTGCATTTCTTGCTCTTCTTTACTTGTGTGGTCTTACTTCTGTTTGAGAGTTTACTAGTTTCAGGGAAGGGCACATTTTAAATATAAGGGGGACGTTTATAAATAGATGCATGCCTGTAATGTACTTTCACATAAGAATAGGTTATGCTCTTTAACTTACGCGGAAAATGGGCCAACAATTTGTTACCCATTTCTAACTACATAAAGAATGTGTACGGTAGCTGTGGTGCGTGATAAAAGAAATGTCTGTTAGTTGAAATTGAATTTTCATCAGTTATTTGGAAGATTTTAATGAACTTTTAGAAATACAGTGTTTTCAGTAAAATAAAATAATGATTCATGTGGTACTGACTCTGCGGTCATTCATTTGGTTTAACAAAAAAGGTGATGTGAATTATCTCACACTTGTTTAAATTTATTGTTCTCGGTTACCTATTTCTGTCATAAACTTTTATAGCAGAGCCGAAAAAAAGATGATTCTAACTTTAACTGCTTAAGGACAATGGGCGGTCCCTAAACCCATTGAAAACAATGCATTTTGAGCCCGTACATGTATGGGCTTTGTCATTAAGGGGTTAAAGACATTCTGCAGCTGAAGGGAAGTGGTGGAGGCGAAGGAAATAAAATCAAGTTGCTGATTAGGTTATGTTCATGTAAGGAAGTTTTACTTAATGGAGAAGGTGGTTGATAAATGAAAAAGTCTGCCATCACAAGAGGGTAATACAGTACATGGGATAGACATAAACCTATTCTGAACCTAAGACAAGACCAAGGACTGATTAAGGTTTGAGTTTCTACATCAGGAAAAATGGGTCGACTAGATGGGCCGAATGGTTCTTATCTCCTGCCAAATTCTTAGTTTCAGTGTGCAAGGGTTAAACGTGTACAAAGTCCGCATAAACTAACAGTGCTCAGACTACTGGTGAGATTTCCAGTGGTTTAAAGATCCTGTTACAGTATTTAACCCAACAGACTTAAACAATTGTGAGGTGCAAATCAGCCAACATGCTTGAAATTACATCCAAAGTTATTAAAATTGCAATAGAGTTATTCAAGGACTTTTGATCATAATAATAATCTTCTAGATTGTAAACTTGTGTGAACAGGGCCATCCTCGCCTTTTGTTTCTGTAAGGCCAAATTGTTATGGGATGCACTACTTGTTATGTCCTGTTTACCTATTATACTGCACTGCGGAATATGATGATGCTATCTAAATCAAATAATAACAATTATTATATCAACTTTACATTTCAGAAACAGATGTTTGTCTCGGAATGCTAGACCGTACCTGTTGGTACGAAATGTCCACTTGGGGGCAGTGTATTCTATTCCGCCAAAGTGTTGGTTCACAGCCAGGTTCACGATACTGCTGATTTCACCGTTTCTTACTTTAACGTGGCATGTAAGAAGAATGAAAGGAAAATATACATCTAGAATTTTGGATTTGCTTCAAATGTTCAATTGTTTAATTATGAAACATGTTTCAGATATGTATGTATATATATATATATATTATGTGTGTGTGTGTATATTTATATATATATATATATGTATACATATATATACATACATACATATCTGAAACATATTTCATGTGCTCATTGTTGACCTTATTTGTATGCAACAAACAACAAATTGTCTCTACCAGTATAGCTGCCTGTGTTGTTCTAGTTGTGTTAGTGTTGTGTTAGTTGACCCATTGGGTTTGCACGGTCAAACAGTATTTCACCATTACTGACATAGGAAATGCTTTAGGGTGGGAACATTGTTCAAGGCATTTCACAACATCCCAGAGGAAAGGCAGACAGGAAGGGCTGGAAGAGACACATCTTAGAACTTCACAGTTACATGTCTTTGTACAAACTAAGCAGCTTTAATATATACATATTAACTCTATCAGTGAAACTGCTCGGCGTCTCCTGCACTTTCACCCTGAATATGAGCGGTCTACTTTCTACGACAAAACATATCCGACAAATATGTCTTATTATGTGCAGCTTGAAAACAAATCCATGCTTTCCTATACTTGTACTTCTATGTAGATGGAACAGAGAGAGGACATTGAATGGTTAAACGTAAACCAGCCGGAGTGGCCTTTAAAGATTCCCAAAAGAAATATACGTAGTTTTGTTGATGGTATGTGTTATAATGTAATTATTTGATAGTTTCACCAGATAAATGAAAAAAAAAAACATTTTATTGGCATTAACCGTGGTTGAAAGTGGATGGTCTGTGAGCGAAATAACACTGATAGACTAAATTAGCTACAAAAATTACATTGAAAGTAATAGGAAACAATAACTACTAAATTATTCAGTAGTGCGTGTGTAGTATTAGCACAACAACAAGGAAATGAACACCCTGCACATGTGTAGAAGTGATAATTTAACCCCTTTAATATCCAGTTGTGGAATTTAACGTAAAGAAAGAAGACATTGGGTTACTCCAAGGCTAAATAATACATTACTAAATTGTGAGTTAGGAGCTTATTTTTTATCACTTCCATAGGGATGTTTTCTTTTACCCAAATCACTGTATTTTTACTTTGATTCAAGTATTTGACACATAAATGTAATTGTTTCTTTGATCTTATTATATGCCCAGTGGCTAGGACGCTGAAATAGTGCATGCCATGTTCTGAGCACCAACTGTTTTGGGGGCAAGTAGAAGCTAATAAATGTTGATTTGTGATGCTATAAGAATAATTGTTTATAATAATAACATACACATGACAATATTTATAGGGGCAAAATTGGACCAAATCAGGGGATACTGATACACATGGGGCAATAAGCTATATATTTCTTTGGTGATTGATCATATTTGTCACTTTGCTCCTAAATTGTTTTGCAATGATAACTTTGGGTGCCTGTTAAGTGCACATATTTCTACACTGTTTATTAAAACTATCACTTATAATTTTTTTAATCACTTCAATTGGGTAATAAATTTGGTTTACAATGCAAAGTGGGGTCTTTTGGGTTTTTTTTAAATTTAGTGAGTGAGTGGTAAATAAGTGGATCTGCCTCCCAACAGAAGTGGAAGAGCCTGGTACAATGAGTGAATTTGCATGTGATATGAGTGAATAAGCAGACTGTATGGGCCGAACGGTTCTTATGTGGCATCAGAGTCTATGTTTCTTTGTTTTTATGTATTCTTTTATCCTAAACTCACCTCTCAGTTCTTTACCTCCATTATTAAAGCTGTGTAAGTCAATAACTTCCATAAAAGGGGAGAAGCAACCTAAATTGATAACACAAACTGTACACTAAGTATTTACTGCTCCCTAGTAAAAACAAAGATAAGGACGGATTTGAATACATTTACAATGGTTGTATTATCTGTAAACACAGTCATTTCCGCTTACCTGGTAATCTGTACTGAGAACTACTACTACTATAGGCCAAAGTAATTCTAGTACCATTTATTCTTACTATTTTTTTCCATCTAACTGTGCAGAATTAGTTTTAGGTCACAAACATCTGATAACAGAAAAAAGGCGATTTCCCCCATAACTATTTGACCATTTACTGTAAGCACTTATGATCCATAGATATGCACCTTTATTTATATAAATCACTTTAATAATACATATTAATTAAACTGTTCACAGAAACAAAGGGAATATCAATTGGACAGACAAGTTAATGTTATTTATTGATCTATACAGTGCCATCATATTTAATATGAAAACGGATATTAAACATAGACTATGCCCATCTCAAATATCTGATCTGTTTCTCTAGGAACATCTATTTCTTGTTACAGATGTTTGATTTGGAAGTCTGGCTATTTTATATTAGCTGAGTAAAACATTTTTCTCACCTCCCATCAAGTAATTTAAATTTAGAAGGACCTAAACCACATGTTTATTGAATGTATACATATTTGCAAGTTAGGATTTGAACGCAGACATTATGTGTTCCTGTTTTTTAAATCTTATTACAAGATGTCAACATAATGTCTGCTTGCTGAAATGACTATGGTTCTGTACTTTCTCAACACATAGCCCGTCTATCTCAGATTTTCCTATACATGCCTAAACCATAGTTCCAGTGAGTCAGCACAATGTCTTCCACCTTGCCGGTGGTTAAACACGTTTATATATTTAAGTGGAACTTCTAGCCATTATATGTAGTTTAATGCGTATGATAGCTGATTGACCCTTAAAATGATTATTTTCTCAGACTTGCAAATGCATGAGGAGCAGAATCATACCTGGGAACTTGTGCGTTTCAGCTACCCAGAGCCTACTCCCGCGGGACGCGGCCAGGACTGCCCACTGATGTCAGTGGGCAGGACCGCTAATGCTGGAGGTGTGCCCCCTGCTGTCAGTGGGTGTTCCCACTAACATCGCGGGAAACATTACCATTTAAAAGGGTAAATGGGCGGTGAGTGGGGCGTGTCAAGACTCCGCTCCCGCAACCCAGAGGATTTAGGTGTTGAACCGGAGAGTTCCTAGGTATAAGCATAACCCCCCATTATGCATTTGCCCCTTTCTCTGCCCCCCAGCTTCTTGACTCAAACACATCTACTCTTGCCACTGCACTGGTTCAGTATATGAACCTCTACTGACAGTATACTTGCCACTAGCCAGCTTCCCTGCTAGCTTGCACAAGAGTTTCAAAAAGAAGCTGCAGTCTAACTCTTGAGGGGGTAGTGCACTGCAGCTTTAAGCTACAGCTTCTCCTTATGGTAAGTACTTTTTTGTCCCCCTACAGGTTTAATGAATAAATATTAAAGTACAAGATACTGTAATATGAATTCTTAATTAGTGTGCTTATGCGGGACACTAGACTATCCTTTAATTAGTTGGAGATAGGTGCTAAGCGGTAGAGGAAAAGATGTGATTAGACGAGAGAACTTACAAGATCAAAGGTTGCCGTTCAAAGTACGGTAAGTCTGCTTTAAATACATAAAAATGTTGATGCTTCCATTGCAATATAAATAATAAACAGCTTTTTAAAATAAATCCATGTATTTCATGCAGGTAATTCAGCTTCCTGCGAATAGCCATCAAGCCTCCATGACCCTAAACAACATTTGAGAATACTGGCCTGCTTATTGAAGCATTACGGTGGTTATTGGTCTCTATAAGTTATTAACCTCTCTCTACTCCATTGATATGCTCTACTGATAAAGAAAGCATTACCAGTGTTTGTATATGCTTTGTAGGGGTGTCGAATGGCTTTGATTAATATATTGGATACCAGCACCACAGGCTGTTAAAACCCTAGTGGCATAAAACATCCCACCGATTTACACTTTAATTCACAAACCCTAAAAATTCAAAAGCTATGTGAAACACTGAAATACAAATTGCAAATATCCAGAGAAACCTAGAATCTAATCGGGAAACAACAATCTATAAAGAAAATGTATCATCTAAAATGAAAATATTTTCTTTATAGCTCAATATCCTGTTTTCCCACTTACCATGTAATAACTACTATAACCAGGTCATATTATTTTCTGTAAATGTAACACAAAACATGCACACCCTAATTTCATTATTATTAAGAAGTCATGCATGGGTAAAACAGTTGTCCCGGTGTTATTATTTTGCTTAGTGTATTTGTGGGTTTCTGCAAGCAACCAAACTGGACATGTGGTTGTTGATGTAAGACAGTGATAGGGGACTGATTGAGTCATAGGCCTTTGTCTGTTATTCAGAGTATTATTCTGGGTATTTCCACATTTTCTGTCACATGTGAAGTTTCTGATCTTTCAGCAATAATTTAATGTCTGAAATATTCCACCCACTAACCAAAGGACATTGCTGGAACCTCTCAAGGTTTGACCTAGGGGCTCAAGGTATTAGAGATGATTACTCCATGGCAGAGTTTGATCTTTGGGCGGGAGTGCTGTTTGTAGACATCACATAAAACTTTATCTTTATCATCCCTGCTTACATGAACACTTGCACAACATACATTTCATTCAGAACTATTTTTTTAAATACATTTCAATAACCATACTTCCCAAGTGTCTTGTTGTAAGTAGAACAGTCCTGATCTTCTGGCACTGTTCCACCACTCAGCGAGGATCTCCCAACACCAGTCCCTGAACAGTAAAATGAATTGTTCTTTGGCTACCCCAAGACCTGTTGGCTCGGACCACTGGAATTTGATGTCATTCTGCAAGTGTATGCATACTGGCAACTTTTGTGTGAGAAGTAAGGGTATCAGTGGACCGATACCTGAAATGAAAAAGAGGACTGAAAAAGAAGGCAGAAGATGTATGGACAAGTGAAAATAGGAAATTAACAGTCAACCCTCAAGGTTTTTTCTACGGTTCTGGTTAAATCAGGACACAAAGCTGTTGTCATTATAGGAAATACCGTAGATTTATCGAAATTCGTATTCATCTCCTACTTCAAGTACCAAACAAAAAAATAGTAAGATAAACAGTTTCAAGAGTTTTAAGCTCAGCAAAATTAGATGCCCTGAAGCTTATAAGTCTCTCCTACCTGCCTGGGCCTGGCCACTACATGAGAGCATTGCAGAGCTTCTCGTCATTGCTTACATGGGGACCCAAGCACGTCATACATACATTCATGCTAACAGACATGTTTCTGCTGGGTTGAGTGGTGTACATAACTAAAAGAATGAAAGTTCCTGGCATTGCATGAATTCTGGTGTTCCCAGTATCTGCATATACATCCTCACCAGTTACAATTAGCTGATAAAAATGGACATGACTTCCCTTTTGAATTGAGTCACACTATAGTAGGTATGACAGTTTTTATTCCATATAGTTTACATATGTTCCGGTTAAAAAGGGTACGAAAGCTGGCATCATAACAGGAAATAGTGCCATGTAAAGATTATGTAACACATTTTTGTCCCCAGAGTTTGGTGACGTTAGTTACCAGGTATCTTCGTATTAGATTATCTTATTTGTATTGTATTCTAAATATATTAATACCAAGACAAAATACAAGATAATAATAATAATAATGAGAAGTGATAAGATTATGTTCAATATTTCTGGTCTGGTTTCAATGTTCCTGCTATAAGATAATATAATTTAATTTAAAGGCAAATGGTACAGAGGAGCATACTGTGAGATCACGACAGTGCTTAGCTTCTCTGCTCCTGCTGGCATCGTGTATCTCCTGAGTCATTCTGAAATGAATATTCTTATGATTCATTTATTGTAAGCCCATCATAAATACATGATTTTTAATTGGTATGTTGAGGCAAGATTTAATCTTGTTTGGCGTTCATAGTACATCACAAGCAACAAGACCATTTGCTTTATTAATGCATTCTATCACATCCTGACCTGTGACTTACATTAACTCTTGCACTCCATCAGAGGTAATTCATCTAAATTGTTATCTCAAAACACAGAAAGACATTTGTAGTTAATAGGAAAACGACTACACAACTAGCTATTTGTCTTCACAAATAGAACACCGAAATATTGGAATGGTGAACCTTTCATTTAAAAAGTCAAATGGTACAAGAAAATAAAACGTTTAAAACCCTCAAAAGTATCCTGTTGCCAGTTACATCTAATTTGTTTAAAAAGCTTAAATGTGGCCATTGTGTAACTCTTTAAAGTAAAATGCTGTGCTTCTGTGTTTGGATGAACTTTGATGATTTGCAATAAACACAAACCATATGACAGAGACTAGAACCCTGGGCTGTCTTGTTTATCTGAACGATCTGGTGACGGAAAAAGAGATTTCCCTCCCCACATGAGCTGTAACAGCCGTGTTATGGAATACTTAACTCCACTGAATGCGTAGGCCGAGGCACTCATTTTATGCGTCCCACCCGAACATCTAGATGCATTTCAATAACATTTTACAACTGGCCTCTTGTGTATATCCACATTGTTCCTTCTGACCCATGTGTGTTACCCTACAACATGTGCTTCATACAAGGTATTTATATTATGAATTCCTTGGTTCTCCTACATCTCCAAATTATGATTGAATTTCTAAGAGGGAGACAACTGCTGGGAGCCAATTTTAGCTGTGTTCTCTGGCAGCTGGCCTCAGGAACCCTATGCCAAATATTACATGGATTCCCAATTAATAAGCAAATTCCAGTTCTATGCGGTTCTCCGGTATCACACATTTTGTTCAGAGTGTGAGGTCAACGGAGAGTCTTTACCACACATAGCTTTACAATTCTCTGTTCTCTTGCAATTTATGAGGTCACTTCCTGTTTGATAAAAATATGTCCAACCTCTGACCTGTACGGAGTCAGTTTGGCTTCTGCTGAGTGTGGATTTAAAATCCCTTGTGATTTATTTTCTAAAGACTTTCTTTCCTTTCGTACTGTGACCTGTATATGCATATTAAATGGAATCACATGCTTTGGAAAAAGACGGATATGCTAACAAAAAAAACGGTTGCAAAATCCACATTTTCAAGTCTGTCTGAGCCACAGGGAGGTAAAGGGTAAATGTGGTCTATTCTTACATAGCTATGTCTGGGAATATAATTGACTCTTGCAGTCAAGTAAGGATCTAGAAGTTTAAATGAGTGCACTGGTAAAAACCCATTATTGATTTAAATTGCTTATTTTAAGCTATAATATGGTTGCTATGCTGCTTCTTGGTATAGTATGAGCAGGAGAGGTATTAACCATTGTAAATGAGATTGAGTATTCCAAATTGATTTTTTCTGGGGGGGGGGTTCTTTTTTAGCATGTAATTTGAAGTAAAAATACATGAAAAAGATACATGATGGGGAAGTGCATTTATTTTGTTAATAAAGATCCCTGAAGGAACTAGATGTATTTGTCCTCTTGCAAACGTTCTGATAACATACTGGCATCTAAAAGCACAGCACCTTCGGAAGCGCCCCCACCCTTTTCCCCCACCACAGGCTATATGAGGTGACCCCCTTGTGCATAATAGGTTCCAAACTAGCCTAGATGCCAACTAGCCAGATATTCAAGCTAATTTAGTTGAGGTGAACACTATCGTTCTCAAACAAGCTTGAACCCAGGACAAAGTGCCTTGACATGATGCCTTTATTATGGCTTACAAATCGTGCAATCGTGCTATTAATCTCTTTGGGGATCTAACTCGGACAATGACTTGCATCCCTTCAAACAATGCAAGCCTTAATACAGGAGAACACCATTGTATTAAATTGGGGTAAATCAGCCACCATTTCAGCCTTAATCACAAAGCATATAGATCATTTCCTCCTGTACACCAAAATGTGGGACACCCTGTGCAACGAAATCTAACAGCACCCTGGCAACTGCTGTCCACCTGAGGCCCTAGTACCATGCCAAATGACCTGCATTAACGTATCTGTGAAGCATAGTTGCCATCCTCCTGGGTGGGAAGAAGCTGTCCTGACAACCCAGTACACAATCCATTCAACCCAACAGGAGGGCCCTGCAACAGAAGAAACTCAACCCTCCAACTGAGGGCCCCACAGGCAGTGGACAAGATGATGCATAGCACCATTGAATCACTTGCACCAGACCCTCTGCCAAAGTCAAAGTGCCCCTGACTGGAGACTGTCTGTAAGAGGCCCAAGCCTGCTCCAGGCAAGCTGTCAAAGACAGAGCCCTTGGCAGCCATTCCCATCTGTCCAGTACATCCTTAAGACCAGATAATAGAGTAGAGACCCTCACACTCATTAACTCCGCTAAGCCCACCAACAGGCCCAGATCAACAACCCCCTTCTAAACCCATCACCTTACAAGGATAAGGAAAAGTAGGACTGAATCCCCATTTTGGGATTAGCCATCTGGTCTGCCACTGGTGTGTCCCCTACCATCACACACAGGAAGAACAGCACAGGGCTGGCAGAAGGACCACCTTGTCCCCACTCAATGCCACTGCAAACAAGGGAGAGAGGCCATTCGGTTAGAATCTTGAGCTGAGAGGAAACTTTTATGAAGTGTATCAGGGATGGCAGTCATTGAATACAGAGGCATTATTGCAGTAGATGTAGGAGTCTGAAGCAACAAATGTGCCACAGGACGTGAGTCTGGGGCATATAGTGGAAGAATTTGCTATCTGCTACCAGACCATGGGGAATGCCCTGACCTTCCCCTGCATGCAACCTTTGGCCTTCAAGTGACCTGGCTGTTCTATTTGGATCATAATAAAAAATTATAAAAAATTATCTAAAAATTCTAAAGCATGTGGAGCAGCAGACCATGAATGAGGTGTTCTTCTGCAATCCTGGAGCTGCAGCTTCTCTTTGAGGTGGGTATTTAAAGATTTTCTCCAGGGAAGGATTGTTTGCTTTTGCTTTTTTCGGAGACCTGATTATTTATGAGTTTTGGAAAGCTGCTATGAGTAAATCCAGATAGCTCCTACAATAGGTCCAATGAAATAAAAGATGATCAAAGGAGTGTATGGATATAATCTTGTAGATTTGAACATCTGAAGTGCACGAGATTTTTAATCTCATCATTCCTGACTATGAAGTAGTGGAGTCAGCTGTACTGTTCAACCAGAAGAGCACAAACTAAGGCATTCATAATATTTCCCCGGGCTCTCTGGAAATATCCACCTAAATCTGGAAAGCATTTTATAACTTTACTATGGAGCTTCCTTTAAAGATACACATAACAAGAATAAATATTATAGAGCTCTGGTTGCATTTCTGAATAGCCAACTGTGTTGAAGCAGGTATGGGCAAATCAAGGGTTTAGCTGGGTTACCCTGTACTTCTTAATACAATCTCCCCTAGTATGAAGCTATATATTATGGTTGGTCAGTAGTGGTTGGACTTTCTGAGCCTTCTGGCTCTCATAACCACTCTATTCAATCCTCTCATTATTTGGATACCTGGCTCCTTCACATCATTTTACATGACTTTCCATAATGTCAGACACCAAACAGGCAACATCTGTGTTTCTCCAGGAGAAATGCAGATATGTTTTGTGGGGTCTTGAATGAACAAGAGGACATTTCATTTTGCAATGTGTAGAAACCTTTCAGACCTCCAGTATTACATCAACACTCTCATTCATACTACAGCCCTGTTGCAAAACATCATTAACCCTTATTCCTGAAGTTACTAAACAAAAAGATCTGTTTAGTACTGTTTATTTTGAATGGTGTACTTCCCTGCTAGTGGTTTAATTTCTTTCCAACAGGGAAATATATACAAAGAGCTAGAAACTGTTTCACGCAGAAACTCTCCCACCACACCAGCTTTTCAGTCTGTTGGCAGTTCACTCCATCATATTAGTGCAAAATTGGTAAAAGCTTAGCCACAAAGCTAATTCAGCCTCGATCATATTAGCAAACAAAAATATAACAAAATACATTTGCAGACAACCCAAGCGAAATCATTGAATTTGCTGTGACAATATAGGGAGACAAGGGTTTGTTTACATGTGCCGAAAGCAGTAAAGAAGCTTGTAGTACATGTTATAAAATGAAATCATTGAAAATATATCATATAACATTCATCACATAAAAATAATTACTATAAATTAGAGGCCGTGTAGTATGATTAGTCACCCCGTGTGCTTTAAAAAATTATAGAAGACATCTCTCAGATCAATGATATATTCTGTATTTAGTTCTGTCATTATGTCTTTTTTCTGTAAATGATTAACTTTATTGCTGTTCATGTTTCCATTTGATAACCTTTTAATAAAAGAGCAATAACAATGTATTAACATTGTTTTTTTCTGTAATTAACCCATGATAGAAATGTGAGACACTGTGTTCAGTGTATGTGTATATGTGTGTAAGGTCAGTGCATATGTGTGTATGGGAAGTGCATGTGTGTGTGTGTGTGTGTGTATGGCCAGTTAATACGTGTGTGTATATACATTATTGTTTTATTATCTCACTATATTAACAGTGAGCAACAAATCAACAAAATACATTAGTGTATGAATAACAAAACATGGTTTAAGTGGTTCAATTTCCATAAATTTAATCCAATGCAGTTTTCTAATAAATACATTAAAACACTCACTGAAAGCAGTCATGAAAAGGAACTGTAATTTTGCCTTGGGCAACTTAATTATTCCTTTGTTGTTATGTATTGTTAGTAAGAGGGGTGTTCTTTCATCAGCAGATGCATTTTATGCAAACACAAGTTCTTTTTTTTTTAGGACGATGTTATTTCTGCCATTTAGAACGCCAAACTTCAAGATGATCAGAAGAATGAAGCAGGATGGAGGGAAGTAGCAATGATCATGTTTCAAACACAAAAGCAAACAGATGTTTTACTTCCAAACAGGCCTTTGACTTCTGTTCTCAGTCGGATAAAGAGACACCCTCATCCGTCCTTGGTTTTCTTGCTTGGCACTGCATGCAGAAGCTTTGAAGAGAGCACCAAATGATGTGCTATAGGAAGAAAGACTTCTTAAAAACGATGCCTTGACCTAATGGATGTTTCGGAAAGAAACAATATAATTACAACTTCAGGCGTTCCATGGGTTTTAACACTGACACGTCTGATCTTAAGAACCGGCAACAACATTTACAGGGTGACTTTGCCACAGCTTTTACCATAACCAAATTCATTTATTAAGAGAGCCCATAGCTTGTGCTTTTCATCAGTCAGTAAACTGTTGTTGTGAGTATATTTCTTTCGAAATCTTTCCTCAAGAAAGCTGAGATTTGTGTCTGAATGTGGCACAACTAGCATTATCTAATCAGCCTCAACTTCTAAAGTTCTCTTCCTTCTCCTCACCAAGAGGCACCTCTAGGCTTTTAAGTGCACGATTTGTAGGGTCCATCTCACGAGTTATATAGGAATATAGTGTGTATGATCAAAAATTAGTTTTAAACACAAATCTCTTACTGCGATATGACTTTACAAGGAATATGTGTCACGCTGGTACAGCGTTCTCAATATACAGCCCCCCGTACTGAAGTTGAGACCCATTTTCTATAATCAAGCTAACATACACTGTAGATACGCAATGTCACATATCCATCGTTTCCAATGGCATTTGTCTTTTGTTAATCCTCAAAGCATCCTCTTTTTACCCTAACAAACAGTGTCATTAGCTTTAAAGTGGAACTGCACCTTCCTCATCAAAATCCCCAAGGATTGTTCAAACTTGTAGGGATTAGATGTTTCTTTCACACACTGAAACATCAAGAGACGGGGATTTTAGCACTGAAATAATTTTCCTCAAAGCTGAATTATCTGAGCATTAAACTATGACGGGAGATCTGACAAACACACCTCCCATGGCATTAAAAAGAAAGTTAAAAAGCTAAGTAAAAAAATCTGTATGGATTACCGTTCAAATGTTTATGTACTTGATATAATTATTTGTTCTTTAAAACTGTGGGTTGGGACAGCGTCAAAATCTGATCTAAGTTGACAGTAAGAGTATATGCCACAAAAAAGTTCAAATGATGTTTATCCTTTTCCTCACTTTGTGGACAGAAGATTGCATTATGACAAATTTTAGATGAAGCACATTCAATTCCAGGTGCATCAAATGACACAACAACATGTGAAATATCATCAAAGATGCATTTTTGTAAGGTCCATACTTAGTATAGACTGGGGGAAAGGTGGTGTTTTTGGGGGGATAGTTTACAAAACAAAAAAACTTTAAAGTAGAAGCTGCAGCTGAAGCTAACTGCCTGCTCTGTAACAATTTTTCTGCGACTAAAGCAGCCAATCAGTCGCAGGAAGGTTTTCCCATGGAGGGCGCATTTTGCACGTGTGCATGGGGGTCTCTTGGAACTGATTGATGGTAAATGTACCACTGGTGGTAGATCGATCACATATAGGTACAGCAAATAGATGGGAGATGGGGCAAATGCATATGGAGGGACTCTGCAGAATCCCCCCTTGCATCTACAAAGGGTACACCACAGACATTTAAAGCAAACCTTCAGCTATCATCTGCATTAAAGTGCATAAGATGGCTGGAGAGTGTCCTTTAATATGGAATTCCCATAGTTTTTACTAACAAGCTCACCTTTACAGTTTAAAAGAGGTGTGCAATGATCCTTCTGGCACCCAACATGTCAGACATGTAGACTTCACAACCGCTTTCTTCAAAGGCTTCCTTGTTTTAATAAATTAGGTTCTATATATCTCTGTAATGACTCGGGGTGTAAAAGCATCTCTACTATTGTTTTGTGTAAGGCTATTCCACCATGAAGACATCATAAACACAACATATAAGAATAACTTCAAACAATACAATTAATGGAATCGTTTGAAGATTTTTTGGCGTATTTGAAGATATAGTTACTCTTAGTTGAAGCAAACATTCTTATATAGAGGAAAAGCCAGGTATCCAAATAAGATGTGCAGTGTCTTTTAGCATAGGGCATATTCTCCGTGATCTAATTGATTGCTTAAGCCTCTGAGCATCTATAAAGCTTTTTGTTAACAAAAAAAAACAAATCGGTAAAAGTAAAATAGATAAAAGCAAAGGAAGTAATGTATTTTTTACATTTACAAATAGAAAAAAACACCTGTGTGAAAACATACCCGTAATCCACAAATGTATGTACTTCCCTCCATTGCATTGCCAAAGAAGAACACTATTAACTGACTGAATAGAGTATAAGCTCATGGGACCACCACCCTTTTTCTCATGCTGTACCAGTATGTTGTTCATGTTAATGCAATTTTGTAACTTATTGATTGCTAAATATGTTACTGATGTGCAATCAAGATAGCAAAAATTGGCCTGGCCTCCTACAAATAAAAACGTGTCCTAGTCCCCAGCACTCAAAGGTTTATTACTATAGATACAGAACACAGTGATACCTTAGCAAACATTCTGAGCTCCTATAAAAGAGGGGCATCAAGGGAAGTGTAGTCCCAAAAGGCTTGAAGCTCAAGAGCTGCCACCTTCATTCCACTGTCAGTAATAAAAATTGCTAACTTAATAAATGAGAAACCCAGATCCTGCTTGAAAACTAAATATTTACCAGTGGTTTGGTTATATTTAGACAACCGGGTGAAAGAATATTTTCCTTTCTCATTTTTCAAGAAAAAAAATGAATGTAGTGAGCAAAAAGAAAAGAACTATATTCTTTATCGCATTATATTTAAATGGAAATTATCACCTTCTTCAATTTGTTTTAATGAAATGGGCCATGTTGAGAAAGTTTCAATATTTTGACTTACACAGGGACTCACTACTTAATTGAAAATATCACTGCAGAAAATCAAGAGGATGTACAAAGAATAGAACAGAGGACGCAGAATTTTTTTAATAGTCACATTATATTGTAAAGCAGACTGATCTGCAGAAAAAAACAAAACGCTATCTTATACCACTGCCAGAAGCCTCAAACTGGGTAAAATATTTAGATTGTGATTGACCTCATACTATAGTATTTTATTATTTTCTATATACATTTGCTTTGAGTTCCCATGTTGTGTGTATAATACATAAGGTCTATGACGCATAAGTGAGACGTCCTGAGTAGTTACAGGGGACAAATCCTTCCATTTATTTATCCAGACAGGCACAGTAGTAAATATAAATATTATGAAAGAATATGAATATTTAGCTATAGTCCATAAATGGAATACAGTTCTTTATGTATTCTGGTCCTCATTAAAAAAGTCTCTGAAAATCATTGCATTAAAGGGCCTTAAATTAAATGAATGTATTAAATCTACCCTTAACTTGAGGGGTTTTTTTGTATTCCAGCCAGTGTGGTTGCTTTGGAGTTAATAGATGAAAAAAAACAAGGAGCTATTTTTTGCCAGAGACAAAACTAGCATATCAGTTTAATCTCATGATGTCATGGCCTCTTCTTCCTCTTATAAAGGCAGCCTGGATACATCATGTGCTACCAAATGGACAATAACATAAGAAGTGCTTGCGGTGGCATACCTATTTCTCATACATATGTACTACTTTTTGACAATTTGACTCTGTAGACAACATCACATTGGTGTGAACAAAAGACCCAATATTTTCTACTGATCCAGCCTAGGTACCCATTCACTATGCTTTATCAGCCAGGCACCAGGCAAGTCAGACAGGGGTGCCAAATGTCATCCCAGAAATGGTCCTCGTTGTGTAGGAGTCTGGTACTATGCAAGGATGTAATGGAAGCATCCAATAATGCACAAGAGAGTAATTCCTATACTGGCATTCTAAAAGTTATTATGTCACCTTGTTACTAATTGGCCTGTCTACCCTTTGTACAGAATCTGATGGCACCATATAAAGCAATAAATAATAAATAATAATAATAATAATAATATGCCATGTACTGGTGTAGGGTAACAAAAAGGCTACCTGCCTGGTGTCTGGTCTACAACTGGTCATGCCTTCATCTTTTGAATTTTTGTAGGGGGTACCTGCCAAAACAGACCTTTTCTGCCAGTTACCCAGGGTGCCTAGACCAAAGGGGTTGCCAACATTCACCCCAAAAATGACCCTCAATGTGTATTGAGTCAGTCTGGTACCTGGCAGGGGTGCAATGGAAGCATTCATATTGTGTGGAGGACAAGTATAAGAGAACGTCATTAATGTCCTTCTAAAAGTATAAAAAACACATGGACTGTGGAGCGACAAAATGGCTTCTTGCCTGGGGCGCTGTCTGCTCTGGGACTGGCACTGCCTTCATCTTTCTCAGATATTTAGGGTGCACAAAAAGGCCTTTGTGTATATATATATTATATATATATATATATATATATATATATATATATATTCCGCAGTGTACCTCCTCCTCTCGCCAAAATTCACAATCACTGGCAGAAAAGTATTTCCATTGAATTGATTAGATCCCCTGGAAATGAATCAGAAGTGGGTCTGTCTTGTTGTGGGTATCCACACATTATTATTATTATTATTATTATTGTTATTATTATCTTTTATTCATGTAGCGCCAACAGTTTATGCAGCGGTTAATACAATACATATATTCAAGGGGTATGACAAGATGAGAATTGACAGACTAAGACATTAGGTGGAGAGAGAGCCCGGCTCGCACATGGTCATTTGTAAGTCGAAAAGCTTTAGGGATCCAGTGCAAGTCAAGTATTAAAGTGCATACGAGGGCTGGAGTGTACATTGATAGACATGTACATTAACCTGTGTTTATATGGAGAGATTGAACACCTGCCTCCCACACTGCCTCCAAACGTGTTTGGCTGTATTTGTGTAACTAGCTAGTAACTGACGGTGTGTGGGAAAAACATCCGGAGAAGTGACAAATGAGTTGACGGTGGCTTACATGGTATTTGCAGGTGGATTTCTAGTTTTTGTTTTCTTGTCATCCCCAGACTTGTATCTTTGTTGTAGACCTATCAATCAGACTTGTCTGCCTTAACTGCCTAAGCCTTAGTTAATGTAAACACCTACACATGCGGTTTGTGCCTTCCAGCAATTATGTCTGGAAGCCCTCAGCCACTGTCCCCTGTCCCCGAAGAGTACATATTCCTGGTATATCACCTTTATCCCAATGCTGTAATAGCTGTTGTCATTGTCCACCTTACAAAAGTATTAAAAGTCAGTACTCCATTTCCCGTTTGTTTAATGTACCTCTTTATTTTACACAAACAGGACACAAAATGGCCCAGTGTGGCACATCAAGACATTTTTACATACATAAAGTTGGATCAATAGCCTAGTTGCAGCTACAAAATTTGATGCTTGTGCTTTGGATGTAATGTTAGCCTTACTGCATCCACCTGACTTGGCTGATCATTTTGTAACAAGCTCATATTAGGAGAGACTAATGCATGCCCAAAGTTCCACAATTGGTCCAATGGTTGGTAGGTTAAAGAATACAGAATATTCACAAAATTGTCCACACTGTTATAAATGTTTTCTTTTTAATAATAGTTTTCTTTGTAGAACTGGTTTAAATATGTGTCTACAGTATAGCGGTTTGGGGTTGATGGTATTAATCAGCCATTATTGTAATTTGAGAGAAATTACTGAGAATTCAGCTGTGCGGCACACTTTAGAAAGTCACATAGAGCACATCTGCTTTGATGCGTTTTGCCGGAAATATCATCTCTCTCATGTGAAATGCTTTCATAAAAACAGCTTCTCAGGATTACTTTTCAAGTTTTGTAGTGAAATTGAAAAATGTAAATTTCTCTGGGGTTTTTTTTAACCTCTAGGGAACCCTGGGGCATCTCAAGTGTCACGTAGCATTTTCAGTTTTGAAATCCCTGACTCTAGAACAGACATTCACGTGACAATAAGTCAAAGTAAGAAACATGTGAGTAGGATACAGTACCTGTTTTAAGGGATGACATAATTGAAACTACTGACTTAATGTAAGATTTTGGGTTCTGATTAAGGTGTTTAGTTCTTTGAAGCCAAATGCATGTGGTCCTATTCTGGTCCGGTGTGTCGGCCAAACACCTACTTTCTAATAGTAAAACGCTGATCAAATGGTGGCTTGTCTACCCAACAATTAAATGTACCACATCAGTTTATAATTATAGAATTTACTAGGTGACCTGCCACCTATGTTAGGATGTGTAATTTAATGCTCAATTTGTACTAATCTTTCCAAATAAATTGTTCATCTTTTACCTGAGCTATAATTGGCAACATTACTTATTTGGGTGGTGTCTTCGGTTGGACTTATGTCCTGTTAGGTGATTGTCTCGACCATTGTCTCAGTCTCTGGGATCCATTAATTAATGGTCAGTAAACATGCAAAACAGGTATATGTGGAAAGTCTCCAGTGAGGTGCACATTTGTAAAAGTGACAGGTACAGACTGCTATTGACCTGTATGGCCTTGTATATTATGAATTCTGAGCAGGCCTGGACTGGCCAACTGACACACCGGGCAAATACCTGATAGCACCGTATACTTACTAGACTTGGGCGCTGGCCAATTGTTCGTCTTCATGGGTGGGGTGGGGGGGGGAATCTTCGTATTCCGTGAATATTCGCCCGTTCCTGTGTTCGGTTCGGGTGAATATTCGTGTGCATTCTTCGTGTTTATTTCTTGCAGAAGGGGTTAATACGGGGTTAACGTGGTACGGACTAAGAAGCAGCTTTGGCGCCAGGATGTTAAATGTCCGTAAGAGCAACTCTATTGGTCGCCTACAGGGGCCTCCTCTGCCATCAGCCAATGAAGTACACCTGACATATTTTTTTAAGAGTGAAGAAACTGAGTAATATAAATGGTAGTTCATACAGGCATAGTTCCCAGCGAGTAAAACGGTAATCACGAAGTGCTCGGGTTCTTATTGTGATTTCTTTCCAGCACAATGATCTGCCAGAGGCATGTTCTTTCTTCTTCACTGACATAAAAGGGGTCTTTCAACTGAGGTCCTTATGGACTGGGCACAGTGGGGACTTAAAACCCAATGGAACAGTAAACCCTTTGTTTTATAGCCGGATGGGACTAGGTGACCTGTACACTGGGATGTAGGAGTCAGGGGGACAGGAGGAATCAATTCCCATCAACTAACTCCTGAGAGCACCATACCAACATTAACCGTACATTAACCGTACATCATTAACCGTACGTTGTATAATGCGATTGGGGGGTCCAGACCTACACGGATTTTTTGCAACAGTAATGTCTGACATGTATGAATTGCAACAATTAACCAATAATCCTATTACATAGAAATCATGTTGTCATTCCGTGTATGAAGTTGTAACATGCTCCCGGGACTAAACTATGAGAAAGTAGTTGAAAACAATGGCAGCTCAACAGACAATGGAATTCATTTTTAGGCTATTAACCAATCAAAAGGAAATTAAACCTATATAAAATCTCTTAGATGTCTTTTAAGTATTAGGATCGGGGATATCTGGCTGTTGCACTAACATGTCTAGCATTGTGACTGTCGGTGTTTTATGCATTCCCCCCATATTGACATATCTTGCTAGTTTTTGGTTTCGTTTCAAATTGATCTAAAATGTCTATTTGCTGTCATCCCAGGGCAGCAGCTAAACTCATATCAGTATATCGATGACGTGCAAACATTTTGTGCTTTGTTGCCTCGGTGACATGCTTGTGGTTATTGTTTTTTCCACTTCCTCTAATCAGGCAGGTTGTGAGAGTTTCAGTTCTTACTTCTCTTGATGCAAGGCGCTAATCAGTAGGAGCCGGAGATCTGTGGTTTATAATTTGTTTTTTCTTTAAAATGTTCTGTCACTTTTCCACAATTCTCCATACAAAGTTACATGACAGACCATTGTATGGGATACAGTAGAATTTGGTATAAATGGGAACTGAGGATCACAGAGGAAGGGTTAAACTGTTTCATGATTTAATTTATAGCATCATCAAATTCTTGGCTCCATTTCTCTAAAAACCTGGTACTTTAGGAACGGACAAGACATCTACCCCATGTCTACACCATCGGGGGCATCTCAATTTCATGATTAATCCCCCTGTCATGTTAAGTTGCTGATAATTGTCGATTTGTTCAGGCCGCCTTTGTAAAGGGGAGGAAAGTACGTACACACAGAATATTGATTAGACGATGCTGGTTCTGCCACAGGCTGCTGCCATGAATTTTTAAATTAGCGACACCAATGGACAAACAAAAAACATAAACTATTAGTAGTTTCAATAAATGAATTTACTTATGCCAAAAGGTGCGACAGTTTCCATTTTGTATCAACTGAACAAAAACGTCTAAAATTATTTTTTTTTCTACATGCATAAATTTTACCCTCTGCACAAATTGCTGAACTAAATCACTGCACGCAATGCTAAATTATTCAGAAATCATCCAGTGTTTTCTAATTACTTTAAAGAGACAACTTTGTCCTTAATCATATTCTACACTTATAATAACTGTTTTATGAATGCTTTTACCACAAAGTTTTCTGGAATGCAAGTAATACCAGAATGCAAATCTGTAAATGCACACATTTATTTTATCTAAAGGGGTACACTTGTCATGCTTCTGCAGCAAAAAATGGTGGAATTAATTCTCAGCGAAAAATGTACTAGTAAACCATACAACCAAAAGTATGTGGAGACCTGACCATCACTAATATAAGATTGTTGGACGTCCCATCCAAAACCATGGGCATTAAGATGGTGTTGCCCCACCATCTGCTTTTGTAGCTATAACAGCCTCCATTATTCTGTGAAGGCTTTCGATAAGATCTTGGAGAGTTTCTGTGGGAATTTTTGTCCATTCATCCAGTAGAGCGTTTGTGAGGCCAGGCACTGATGTTGGATAAGAAGGCCTGGCTTGCAATCTCCATTTCAGTTCATCCCAAAGATGTTCAAAGGTGTTGAGGTCAGGGTTCTGTGCGGGACAGTCAAGTTTTTCCACACTAAACTCATCCAACCATTTCTTTATGGACCTTGCTTTGTGCATTGGGGGGACAGTCATGCCGGGAAAGGGCCTTCCCCAAACTGGTGCCACAGCATGAACATTTGGAAGCATACACTTGTCTAAAACATTTTAGTGAGCTGTAGCATTAACATCACCCTCCACTGGAACTAAGAGGCCTAGCCCAAACCCTGATCCTAGCCCCAATCATTATCCCTCCCCACCAGACTTTACAGTAGGCACTATGCATTCTAGCAGGTAGCACAGTTCTAGATAATGAAGTGATTCATCATTCCAGAGAACACATTTCCAGTGCTCTCGATTCCAGTGTGGGTTATGCTATATAACGCTCCAGCTGACTCTTGGTATTGTGGATAGTGATAGTGGTCACATAGTGTGCATACATGAGGACAGGGAATTCTTGTTTTTTATTCTTGTTGTTAATCTTTACAGTTATTGATTACAGAGCTACTACTGAGAAAAAATGGAATGTTCGGGATTAAAGAGAGGATCACATTGTTTTCTATTTTTTTTATCTATAGAAATCACACTTGGTAGACTAGATATATACACCAAGCCCCTTTTGGCATTGCAATATGTCAGGTGCTTCCATTGGATTCCCCTGCCATAAGCAAACAGATATACATCACACGGGGATCCTAAAGCACAAACCCTTATTTTTTTTTCTCCCGGAAAAAGCCATGAGAAGAACCAAGTGACTGTGGCTCCAAGTACCATAGGTCCAAGGTGGAAAGAGTCCCCAGTCTTCTCCTCCTCCTAGGCTCCGCTCCTACACATGGGGATATGCAGCCCCTGCCTTCTCTCCCGAAGCAAGACCAGCATCTTCTAGGTATCCATACCTTACTGAATGGTACCACTGAGGAACGGGCACTTCCCAGTATTAAAATAAAGAAAAAGCTTACTGTCCTCCTGGAAAGCTACTAAATAAACACAATAGACACCACCAGGAAGAAGTTGTGACGTTCCACTGTTACAAAACTGAACAGAAAACTCAAAGTGCAGATGGAGGTATAATTTAAATGTTGACACAAGATTTAAAATAGCACTCTATTATCTCAGTCCAGACAGTACAAAGAACACTGGATACTTCCGCACAGTAAAGTTACAACGGACATGACTTAAACGTGCAGTCTTCTGTAAAATGTAACAGTAAAGTTTGAAAATGCCGTGATCTTTATTCTGCCAATAACAGTAACATACAGTACCTTTCAAATAATCAATCAAGATTGTGTGTAATGCCCCTTGTGGCATAAGCAGAGATGAGGGCATATTTTAGAACATTTAAATAAGCATTCTTGGCTTTTGTTTAAAAAAAAAAGAAAAGCAGAAAAGCTTCTTCCCAAGTTTTGATTGCTTGAAAGAGGCAATCAATGTCTGTAAAGTTCTCCTATTGATATGATTGAGTTTTCGGCACATGCATGTGGCGGGGCATTGAGTATCTGTGCTTGAGGACTACTGTGGAGAACATGCATCACTTACTGCCGGGAAGCAAGGAGCGAGCAAACGCAGAGGATATACTGATGAATACCTGCATAAAAACCCAATACATGTTTACTTAAAGGCGACACTCAGCTATCATATGCATAAGGGTACATAATGAAGTGCCCCCTATATAATATTCCAAGACCTCCATTCATGTCCTTGAAAAAATAGCTTGGATATATATATTTTCCCAAGAAATTTGCTGAAAAATACACATTCAACATAAGAAAAAATAAGATAAATCAAGGCAGTAGTTTATGGGCATGGTCCATTAAACAGATCCTAAGTACATCTACAAATGAGTACCATCAGTCTACATATGACTAAATATTTAGGCTTGCCAGCAATTTCCTCAGGGGGTCTGGAGATCTTAGTCATTGAAAAAAACTGCAAGCAGTTATCTCAATCCACTACTATGCTCTTATAGGAGTTCCACGGACTCGCTCTGACTACACATGCTTCAGTTTTACAAAATTTATGGTTTGGCAGAATTTCCCCCGCTATGAACATGACTGAGTAATGTGGTGCAAACACCCATAATGTCTTAACAAAATAGCCCCTTGGATTCAGGGGGGGTCGTTGGGGTAATCAGGGCAAACATTCCAAAAGACAGTTGTGCCTTTGAAACTGTGCCACATATTAATAAGCACAATGTACACTGCGTGGAAAGTGGTTTTATGGAGACTTTGGTTCCATTAGGATTGTTTATAAAAAAAAATAAATAAATAAAAAAAATAAAAAAAATAAAAAGGAAGTCATTTGTAGGACTTTTCTACCGCAGACTATATGCGTTGAGAGATCTTACACTGAGCAAATTTAAAAAAAATGCAGATTAAAAAAAGATCGGAATAAACAGAGAAACGTGATCCTTTTTAATTATCTTCAGGCATAACAGCTGAAGTTTAAAAAAAAATACTTGCAGAATTCAGAAGGTTAAGTATGGTTTTGTTAGCAGAGTTTAAAATACCTCCATAAACTTGCATATGAATTTGCAAATTCATTGAATATGTCCCTCGGGGAATATAAAACTTTGGAGCCCCCCCAGGTCCAGGATGATCTCTGAAGAGCGGTTTATCACAGCTGCGGAGGTTTCCTTGGGATGCTGGAATGCGTGGCTTCTGTGGGGATTTAATATGCAGTAACATTTGTCCTGCACATGGTGTTTGCTCTGGCTGCCGGCAGGCACAATGATGACTGGCATCTTGCATTGTGTCACGGGAGATCTATAAAGAGTTGCATCCAACACATGGGAACAATCCACGTCTAATGAAGGACAGACATGCCCCCCACAAGAGCCGACAGCAAAAAGCATGGTATTTAGGAACACAGGAGGGCCTAGCTAATGGGTTAGTTAGTCCCGCCATATTTAGAACGGGCGTACATTGCTGCTCTGTTGTAAAGTTAAGATATTTCCTATTAAAAAAAGTCTCCATTCACAAATGGTTAATAGAACAGCTGAAACTTTTCAACTTCTCCAACCTCACTATGTATTATGAAGGGCCAACCGCCTGATATTTATTCTGCTATAAGAGCCATCTCACTTTTACATCTCTATTGTTTTAAAATGCAGTGACTTCTGTGTTTATATATGAAATATGCATTAGGTTAATTCAGTAAACGTTATAAAGACCTGATGTTAAGGTAAAGTCTTCAAGTTCCTCAGTGAATTGCTATAGAAGAGTTTTAATACGATGATAAATTATTGTTGTGTACGGAGGCACCCATTATCTCGCTATTGTACACATACTGAACTATAAAGTCACCTTCACCCTCCTGTCGGGAGTTTTAGTCAAACTGCAGATGAAGCGTTGCTGTTACCCAAACTAAGATATTTTGCACTTGCTTTTCCTTTATCACACTTAAAGTGTTAAGAAGAGCATACTGGAGCCCGCACGTGCCACTGCTTTGACACGCCAAATATACCAGAAAGCATCATATGTCTGGAGTAGACTTCAGGTTGATGTCATTCATAGCTTAACTGCATGACTGTCAGATGGATAAAATGCATGGGTACGAATAGCAAAAGAAAGAAAATCATGATATTCAACTAAAAGCCACTATCCAACTTCACCATTTTATTTTGTCTGGGTACTTAAACAATATTGTGTGCAGTGACAACAAGGAGTTAAACATGGAGAACAAAACATGTGCATTAACATAACAGTCCAGGGAACAAAATGTTAAAAATCCAACATCACCAGAATGCCTGGGCTTTGCAGATGAGACGAAACTGTTCATTACAGAGCCTTAACTAGAATTATAAAGGGAACCGCTCTCCAAGCACTGGTGGCGCATTATGCAGATCCAACACGCAGATCAAGACTCATCAGACTGGCCCTATGCAAGTAATCTTTTTGTGCCAAACTCACTAGTTGGCCAGCACCTAGATGTGTGCAGGGGGTGGGGGGCATCCTTTACAAGAGCTGAACAATTAGGAGTGTGTGCGAAGAACGTTGGTTAGAAAGGCCCCTGCTTCATCCCACAAGTGACACAAGTTTGCTGATGCACCACAGGCACTTTTGGCTTGAGATGGAGTGGGGGGTGCCTGCAGCCTATGAGGTCCGACATGCAGACACTGAGGCTACCTCTAAATTAGGCAAAGTCCTGCATTGCCTTGAACCAGAACAAAACTCCTCACCGTTTATTAGCTTCCCGCTGGCAGGAAAATTCCAGTGAGCCTTTGAACGTTTGAAGTCATTGGAGTAAGAGCTGCATTTTTCATAGAAAAACCTGAAGTTTGGCTCCTACTGCCTTGCCAAACATGCTAATGGGAAGCAGAGAAAGTGATAATGTTTTACAATAGAGTTTAACAAAAATTATTATACAAAGGTTTTAAGTATCGTTTTTACAAAAAAAAAGAAAAAGAAACATAAAAAAGAACAATAAATAAATAACTTAAGCTATTATATGAAGATACATTAGAGGGGACTGGCTTCCTCTTCTAAGGATCTATTAAGTCCAGGGATAAACTTTAAAAGTCTTTTCCGAAAGCTTTTGTGCTTTTTCCTTGGTAAAGATACAAAATTGTTCTGTTCCTTTGGCTTGTCCCAGCTGGTTCCAGAACCCGCGCACTTCACGCTGGAACTGCGTGTTAGGGTGGTCTTGTAAGGCTTGCTGTTGCTGTTATTTTTGCTGGGAAGGATGTTTATTTCATCAGTGGAGTCGGAGCTGAAATAGCACGTCTGATACACGGCATCCTCATTGTCGTCTGCATTGCTAAGGCAGCTTGCGCTGCTACACATACTCCCAGCAGCCAGTGAACTGGTAACTGGGTCCTTGCCCTTGGGAAGAGGCACAGTGCCGTATATAAAAGAACGCACCGATTCCAAAGTATCATAGACACTAGGGTCCTTCACAACTATGCCTAGAAAAGACAAGATTGCATTGGATTAGTACTGCATATGCTTAGCCTTCAAATATACCAGGCTTTCCTTGAGCTGAAGTTTGCCCAAGTAGTGAAATGAGTTGTAATGAAAGATCTGAAACACTGACTACCACTGCTTGAATATGAATCTCATACCTGGAAGATCACTTGAACAGACCATGGATACCTAACTACCATGTGAAATAAATGAGTGCCACAACGTTGCCCTAATTCTTCTGAAGACCAGTTTAACCAATTAACACACAGTTCTTGCTATCTGTGCTGTTAGACAAACTATGGAGGTATATATATATATATATATATATATTATATATATATAGAGCCTTTTTTAAGATTTCTAAACAAACTGGTTTAGTGGTGAGAGTGTGACTTTAGGAAGCTATCAGTGAAGCCGTGTATTGCTTCAAGCGAAATACTACCCTTTATGTCACAACCAGGAGAAAATAAATTCAGACAACCAAACAACGTCAACATTTTTTTTTCTTCTGGGAATACGTCAGCGTTATTACCACCGGCTGGATGTTGACACAGAAAATAGAGAAGTGTCGTAATCTTAATACCAACTTTAGGGGAACTAAAACAGCTTCTATAAGCACGCTACTGTAAAGGGAAAACAATGACACTGCATCTTAAAACATTTCATGGGTACAAAATAAGGGTTCTGTTGGCAAAACATGTGAATCATAAATATATTATATATATATTATGATATATTATAGCTTATCAATTGATTAAAACCTTTCCCAACAAAAAACGATTATCTCTATAAGAATATAACTTGCTGGGTAAACAAATGCATCATTGCCTTGAATATTTTTTAGGTTGGATTAGTTCTAGGGATTTCTGTTGGCTGTTCCTACAAGGGCTAACGGGAAGTTGCTGCATGTGGGAGTTTGACCCGCGCAGAGAAAAGGCCCAGGATCACATTTCATATAAGAGGGAGAATATGCTTATATCCAGAAAGCTAGGAATAGCAGTAAAAGTTATATTTGTCATACTTCCCACTTGAGGAAAAAACAGGAAGTGTCTTTGAGAAAAGAAAATTTAAAAGAATGCAGTAATATCTCACAAAAGGTTAGAAAAATATATTTAAATATGTGCTTGTCAAAGGTAATATTTTTTTCCGTCAGCATAAGCCTTCTGTTTTTATAAACTCTCTTACCATGCAGAAGTCTCTGTTCTTGAACCATAAGTGATCGATATTCCTCCCACTTTTCATATAATGTTTGCTGCAAAGATGAACAAGAGGCATTAGAACCTGTGTTTTTCCCCCATGAAAAGTGCTAAAAGGTAACCATGTAAAACTTTTCTATAATACAACAAATTAACATGGCAGGAAGCAGCCGTTTTAGGCTTGATGCAACACAGACTAATCGCTGCCTTTAAGATGTTACTAATTTACATAGCCAACATAAAGAGTAACAGCCTAGGAGATATTATTCATCAACAACAGGCGCTAAATATTACAACCCATGGTGATACAAAGCAACGTATCCCGTACGTCCCGTATACTGACAGAACAAATCTACCATGTGGCAGCTGAGGAAGAACAGGAACATTTTTTTTATGAACTTACAGGACAAAAGTTATCCTTTAAACTAATTTACTACAGACTACCATAGCAAAAATGTCCACTATGTAATAAGCAAGTTATATACTTTAGATCAGCCACTGACCTTAAGATACTGAAGCCGTGCCTCCAGCTCAGCTCTTCGGATAGCAGAGCCATATACGGTTTCCAGCCTGTGGATACATTACGAAAGAGCATTAAAGGACCGTCTCATAGTTGTAACAGAACAAGGGACCACGGGTTTTACAATCTTCATAGTATAAAGGGCTATATTTGGGCAGGCTGATGTTAGTAACATTTATCACTATACTAGTGAACAAGGCAATAGTTATGCTGAAGTCACAACTGACGTGCAAAGAGTGATGTCTCCTTAATGAGACACACGAGTAATTGTACATGAATAAACTTTTATACGTTTTCTTTTGCATTAGACGACAATTATTTGTTAGGTTACCTGATTGTGTTCCCGGAAGCCTTGATGAGTTCTACTATATCTTTGTGTCGCACTCCTTCCACATTCAGGCCATTTACTCCAGCAATAATATCTCCTGGGGAAAAAAATATATAATTGTTAGACAGTAGAAACTAATTTTAAATGCACACAAAACAGCATAAGCCTGTTTTTTATTAAATGCTAAAGACCACATTTCTTAATGCTGAAAACTATTCAAACCCAAAGTAAGCCCATTGTTCAGTAGGCAACGAGCTAAGACTGTCATGTCCTAAAAAAAGTCAACCTGTCATCAGTCTATTACTCAAACGCAGGCAACAATAACCGTTCATTACACACACACACACATATATATATATATATATATATATATATATATATATATACACACACATACACACACACCCTTTCCCGACCTGTACTCCTTATTTTGATAAACCCACTTCTATTCTTTTCTCTAGTACAGTGTAGATAACATTGGAGCTGTAGGGTCAAAATGAAGCTGCATTTTCTGAACACATAAAATTGGCAATTCTACTGAAAAAGTGACTAGAAGTTCATGCTCAGTCCATAACTGGATGCACACAATTGGAGGCCCATGTCCAAGGCCTTAACCGAAGTGACTCATTTCCTGTACAGAACATGTTGTATAATGTAGAAAAGCAACAGGGACTCGAGCAAAGAGAACGAAAAAAAAACCCTAACATCCGTAATAACATGCGTTTCACATTAACACACTGCTGTACAAAGAAACAAAAAAGTTAGCCAAACAAACATTGGTTACGGATGGGAGATGATATACTTAAAAAACAGTAATTTAAACAGATTTGAGGAACCTTTGATCAGTTTTCAATAAACAAAACTAAATAATGAAGCAGGATTAACTTTCAGACAAATGTTTTTGAAGTTTTAAGATGCAGCTGCGGGAACAGACAGGCTAATAGTTTTAGAAGTCCACGTTCGGTGGTAGCCGACTCCATCCTGGTGTTAAAAAGGTTACAGCAAGATACCTGTCCAATACATGTTGTGTCTGGGCAAATTGACTGAATTATGGAGGCAATTACTTGCCCTAAAACTGTAGGTAGTCACATACAATCAGTTAGTGCCGGCCCTCTAGAGGACTGGATGATTGACATAGATTGTCTCTTACATATATTAAATGAACAACACTGTTAGAAGATGGTTTAAAATGCATATAGCATGGATAGGTACGTTTTTGGCTTATAACTTCAACTCTGGAAATAATTATATAAGTTTTATATTATTTGTAGTCTATTAAAATGAAACAAATTAGGTCACTTCAGCAAAGCATACTTAGTTTAAACTGAATATGTAAAAGTTCTGTGCTATTTGGTTGTCGATGGATCAGCTAATGAAATTGTATACTTTTTTTTTTGTAATTCTCACCATGTGCCGAAGTTTCTTTACAAACAGTTAAATAGGTTTGCAGGATCAGAAAACCGGATTCAAAAATAGCTCAGTATCCAGCTGTCAATTTAATTAATCCAATAATTAGCTTTTGAGGCAAACTACAGCGGGAAAGAGCTACTCTTGACATGTTAATATGAGGAAGCAGTCAGAAATGTAAATATACATAAAGAAATAAACCTGACACACCTGTGGACGGTTTCCTGCTTGTTCTAGCTGAACCATTTGATTGTTTAGAAGATACTGGTGGACAACTTCATCAACCAGCTGCTAACTGAATTCTCCAGTTACGGCCATATAAAGATTCTTGAGTTTATAACGTCTAAATGGTATGGTTTGTATACATCAATTATTTTCATGCTATAAAAAAAGTAGCAAGAGCAAGATTGCCGGATGTGAATGAGAGGCATGAGACAGCTTCTAAAGTCTACCCTCTGCACTTCAATGTAACAGGAGTTTTTCTTTTTAGACCTGTGACACTGATCCTAAACCAGACCGCTGTTGGATATAGCCTGTCCACTTCTCCGTAACCACAAAAAGAACTAAACAGACTTTACTATATAAGTGTTACTTGCCCCTTTTATTCGAAGACAAAGCCTGAGGGGTAACCTTTGAAGACCACATATAGCTTGCAGGACAGCCAGCTAAACAGCTCAACACAATCTGCACTAACCACTTCCCACCCAATAAAAAGGTGGACTTCCTTTTTTGCCCTCCCCATTCACCCTCCTGTGGCATTTGGGGAAAGGAAGGCTATTGTTCCAAACATTGTGCAGGAGTCATCAGAAAATGTAAGGGCTCCAGAAGCAAGGCCCAAGTGGCATCTCCTGACAAACCGTACGAGTGCAGCTACTGCCAGATTTTTACAAATATTTTCTATACTTATTTGTAATTGTATATCGATTTCATTCCCTTATATCCAGATCAAATTTGTCCCACTGTATATGACAAAAGGGATGAGTTTTTCTTAGCGTTTGAGTAACAGGTTTCACTTCAAATGGACATCAACATGTTGGCAACTAAAAATCTGCCAAAAGGAAAATTCCTGCTGACAAGCGGAAAAGCCACCGGTCCTTTTGAGACATTCATGTCATACATTAACCAGGGGTTAACTGCTTGCCATGAAAAAGACCAGCATAACGGGTTAAACAGTATAGATGAAATCAAGATATGCGCTGCATTAACAGCTTTGTGGTTTAGGCAGGTTTTACAGATATCGCTATCTAACAGGAACTTTACACATTGAAAGGGAAGTTATTTTTTTTGTTTTAAGTAAAACCATTTGTCATTTATCACACATTACAATTAAAAGCTGAGCCAAAATGATGACATTTTCAGTAAAAGCATATTTACTGACTTACTGGTTATTGCAGAAGGAATAGTTAGTGGGAGGAAGCCATGGAAAAGCAGACTTACCAAGTTTTAGACCACACAACTGAGCAGGACTTCCTTCATGAACCCGGCATACAAATGTAAACATTTCAACTGTATTCTTGTCCTGATGGTGTAGTCCGTAGGTCTATTTAATGGAAAATAGTAGAATTTCAGTACTTTGATAGATGTATTTGCCTTATGTTACACATCTTAGTCAAACATATCATGCTAAGAAGGAGGTAGTATTCATTCACCGAAAAACAATGTAAAGGCATACACTATATTGTGAGCAAGTAGAGGAGGACTTACTGCTAGCAGACTAATGTCAGGGATAAACAGAACTTTAGGAGAACACAAGCGTTGCAAATGATGTCTAGTATACACTAGATCTTCAGCAAATTGAGGACATATGCAAGAATAACCAGTACATAGTAATAGAATGACTGCGGCTAGTGTTTGGAAATGGTGTATTACGAGTGGCAATGCGTTTTGGGGCAACATTTTTTCCTTAGTGTCATAAAGTAAAAAGAGACTTACATTTAAAAAAAAAAAAAAAAAAAAAAAAAAGATTTATGTCAGTGCCTTAGAAAAAAAGCAAAGAAACTGTCAAATGTTATCTGTTTCCTGTACTCCAAAGAGTTAGAACACTAACGCGTTTACCACGGAGACTCCCTGACGGAACAGAGGACCCATTTGTAAAAATTTTGCTCAAAGTGTTTTTAAGGATAGAAATTAAAAAACGCAATTTCTTGCATTTTTTGTAAGGTATATGTAACCTATAGCTTAAACAATTGCCTAAACCCTTTAACATCTAACGTAATTCAATTATTGATAACGTAGGTAACAAAGTCTTAATAAGATGGGTTTTAGCAAAATACCTCAATTTAAAAGGCCATCATATCGATATTGAGGTTGTTAAAAACGAATATTTTATTTGGTTGAAAGCCTTGCGCACACGCGCGCGTATTTAGGGAGAAGACGCATGTACACCAATAATGTAGACATGACAGCATTTAAACAAAGCTAAATAACACTACTTAAAACCAATGTAAACTTATTCACAGAATATTTATGGAATATGGGGAATACATAGGTAAACTACTATTAACAATTGGCTCCAATCCAAAGCTGATAAGCACAGCTTCATGTAAGGCTGAAATCCATATGTACCTGAATCTCAAATCCAAAGGTTTCTGAATCCTCTTTCTCCAATGTGACAATTTTCCTGGAAAGAGACAAACGATGAGATCATAAACATTGACATGCTAGCTCCTCGAACAGAACAGCCTTCCTCCTACACACAAGGTCATGGTATTTCACAAACTCTGCTGTTGCCATGACAACTTCAATCCAAGTTTGATGGGAAACTCATGTCCCCAAAACAAGTGGGGCACACCACATGTTTTACAATACTCTGCATTGTTCTTAAGAAAAATCATAATTATTTTGTTCTCAAGAGAGCATTGTATGGTTCCATGGTGCCGCAACGGCAAATCACTATATATTGTGTGCATTTTTACCTATATTACAGCACAAAGCATTGTTGCCCAGTTTTACGCTAGGACATTATAGCACTGTACTCATCAACTAAGAATGGATATTAATGTGTAGTTATAATTATGCATACTTCAACTTGTTTAAAAATAAAAGTGCTTCCAGCTCCAGAACCGGAACGCAACACCTCCTCTGTGGCCGTGAGCACCTGTCTCATTAGCCAAAGCCTGCACCCCCCCTATAAACCCTTGCTGAGGCAGCATTGGGGCAGACAGGCAGCTTGGGGTGGGAAGTAGACCCTTACCCAGCTATCATATGCATTTAAATGTGCGCATGATGGATTTGGTGTCCCTTTAAGGTTGGGGCATTAATAAACATTGTACAGAAAAAAAATATTTCGTTTAGCCTTAGAGGTTGTTATACAAAATATATTACTTGTTTGATTTTACTGATAAAACAGACGGGAAATATAGTGATGCTTACCGCTGGTGCTCAGATGACTGGCTCGCATTCTTCCAGCCCATAGAAGAACCCTATGTGCAAACAAAACAGAATTGTTAAAAATGGGAAACAATCTTGAGGAAAGAACCCCCCCCCCCACAATAATACTTTGCCCTAGCCTTTATCATGCCAAATAATTCCACATAAGTCTCTTGCCATAAAGCATTGCACCGGTTTCATTTCATAAACCTGAAAACTGCTCAGATTCCCTTTTTCCAGTGTCATCAAGATACTTGGTACCCAAGGAAACATGTGGATTTTACTCCCGTGACACTGGCAGAAAATCATTTTAGAATACATTTTTTGCAATACAATAGTGTTTTACTATATAGAAATGCTAGATTGCAAGCATTTGGAGGCTTAGGGCGGTCAGAGCTGTGCGCCAGGAAAAGTCATGCGCAAAAATATCTGCCCCGCTGTAAATGACGCCTAAACAGTCTACTTGTATTAAAACACGTGGCATTGTGTTTAGTAACGCACAACGAAAAAGTAGCTTGACTAAAACTAACCATATCAAGGAAGGATTTAAACTAAGTAATGCAAAAAAAAAAAGAGGCAAGCAAGGCGATAATCTTTAAAAATCCAGACACACCACAAGGCACTCAGTAGGTTAATCCAGGATCAGACATGTTAAAATAAATTAAATGGAAGCCAAGAGCAAAATTGCTAATTACAACACAAATGAATGCTATGTAGAACATATGTTGATACAGTTACGCTATCAGCAGACTGATCCATACAACACCCAATTACCAGCTCAACTTTGGTAACAAGGAACACAAGCAGAAAAGACGATTAACGCGGTTAATTAACACATTAAACGCGGTGAACTAATAAGATTACTGTAAATGTGTGTGTTTTTACTTTCAATACAATGTCTTGTGTAAATGCACTGAACCCAACCAACACGTCAGCTCTGGAAGCTAAGTAGTTAATAGCTAGTATTCAGCCCACAGGATAAAATAGACCGGATTCTTAGCATTCAACCACCTGTCTGTTTCCAGCTGACCAATTACATATAAAAAACAAAATGTGACGCGTATGGATACATGTGCAGGACAAAAGCCTCAACATTTGCCTCCATTATGCATTCAAGCTATGCCGAAAATGAACAGGATTCTTGCACTAGTGCCATGTTTTTATGCATTAACACGCCCAACGCACGAGCATATATGAGCCGAGCCCTTTATCTTCTTACAGAGTCCCTTTTCATATTCTCTCGCATAGATCTTAATAACTTGCATTTCATTTCCAAAGACAATTCCATCCATTGTGCCACCCGAGGTCCACAACTGAAAGCGAGCGTCAAACTAGTGGCCCCAATAAACGCCTTTTATCACAGCTGAATAGGTCTAATTCTTGAAACAGACGTGGGGTTTGGGGAACAAAACGTGAGAAATGGCAAAAATAAAAGGAGAATTTGTCCCGAGGGCAAGAGTAAGCTTCAAACTATGAAATGTGGAGTCCGTTCATACCAACGGGAGAACCGGTAATGTCAGCCCAAGTACAAAAACCCTACGATAGGATCTTTACGCTGCTGTACCCGCCATACACAACAGGACGCAGAAATCCCATAAATTGTCTGTATTTCCCTTAGAAAAATGATAATATAAGCATCTAAGAGAAAATGTCTAAACACTTAGATGGGCCACCTTGCTTGCTGCTAATTTCTCATTTGCCCACTTTCTAGATACAGCCAAATCATACCAACCTTAACATAGACACACAAATATTCTACTCATACATACATGCGACAGTATTGATCCCCATTACATACAAAGTAACTCCTGTTCTTAGACACATACTAATATTTGGTTAGCAAAGCATGAAGGTGTCATCAACTTCCAGCAGGCTGCTCATTCTGGTTACGGGACTAAATTGTCGCGGCCCTCAACCAGACTGTAAGCTGGACCCATTTATTTACATGTAGATGTCACACAGTGCTTTTTATTCCCATGGACATAGATCACAAACAAATCGGGACCAATTGTTAAACAGAAAATACAGACAAAATCCTCAACAATGACATAGCAACACTCTGTTTGTAAGACGTCTAAGTATGTTTTCTATAACAAAGACTTTAAGACGAAAACAAGGGAGACTTCTAGTCCTAATACAATAAGGGAGAGTCGCATTGATGGGGGTATGAGATTATCTGCTCACCAAAACATATCATACCTGCGAGCCATCTGCACTCTAAAGCTGTTTATTACGCACGGCTAAACCAGTTTGGTTCTTCAAGACCAGCTTGACAGGTATGAGAGATACGACCTAAGAAATATTTTTCCACAAGGCAAATTAATGCGGTCCATGTAAGAACAGGTTCAACTTGAGCTGTTTTCACATAAACTCAAAGTGTACATTTATCAAGAGAGAATTTTTTTTTAAAAATATTAAGTTAGCATTAACTATCCCATTAAGACTAAACTAATTAAACATACCAACAGTCTTTTCCATTGACCATTACCAGTATTGGGATGTAATGCCAATGAACAAAACATGACCAAACTCGTGTCTATCATAGAGAATATAGTTCTAGTTAGTAACTTAATGAAGCCGATAATCAAAGGACATTGTCAAAAGATAATAAATCCCCCCTTATAACGATAATTGTTAAAAAAGGGAAAAAACTATATACAATAAATCAGCAGGGGCAGCAGAAGATGCGCCTACTGACCACGTAACGCTAATTTCCATAGTTGTGTAGTATGTTAACTGGTCGACTCCCGAACACAGCGGGTATCACCGACAGCCCTAAACATATTACGCTTGCGTTGTTGTTTTCAAGGCGACGTTCGACAAGACGACACAATCTACTTTATGACATCAAAAGCTATACAGTCTCCTCGTCCCGATGTTCACAAGCCATCTGCTCCACGCAGGAGAGGCTAAAAAGCTTAAACCAAGAGATAATAAAACTATGGCAGGGTGCGACTACAGGCCTATTTTTTGCTTGTTCTGGAAGAGACAAGAAAAGCAAATGAGAAATGAAACAGAAGCGAGAGCAGGAGTGCAAACTAAAAGCGCACTTCCAACAGGGGGAGTGATTAACAAACTGGGTAAGATACACAAAACCAAAAAAGACAATCCCCCACCGACACAAACGCACACGGAAACCTAACAAATCATTAGCTAATTAGCTGGAGTGTTTGAGGCACGAAGGGTTAAGTAATGGCTAACCCCCAAACACTGCATCTTAAAGGTGCTGTTTCATGTACTGTGCTGATTGTAACGTCGTTGTACGTAACATTAGGACCTTTTTTCCCCAGTGGCCAAATAGTTGAATTTTGCCGCACGTATAATTTTCACTGGGAATGCTTATGTACCATGTGACACAAAAGCAGACGCCAATTGGTTGTTGCCACGGAAACTGAAAAGGCTGTTGCTTTTACGTCATTGAACCTTTGCTATAAAGAATGAAATGACAGATTGTGGGGGTGTTGTGAGCCATCTTTACATTTTTCAGGAGTCAGTGAGAGGTACACCCATAGACATCAATCTAAAGTGGCACCATAAGCCCCAGCCATGGCTACCATCCTGGAGAGGGCACTCAATGTTTATTTACACGAAACTGCAGCACCCACACTTTGAAGCAAATATCACCTCAATACAACTGTTCATTTGCCCCTTTGTCTGCATGGATTTGTAAAGAGCAATTTCTGTTCTATGAATAAAAAGCCCAAAGCACACAGATGAGATAAGACGCGCCATCTTTATAATGGGGCAATTGATTGTCTAGACCACATGTTTTCTGTGAAGCTGACCATGAGGAGAGTGGTGTCCTGAACAAGAATGCAAAGCTCTGTCTCATAACAGTCCTGTATAATATGAGACATTATTGATATAACATACAGACAACAATACCACAAGATAACAGTTTCATTTCAGAGACAACCGCATTAGCCTAAATCTTAACCTAGGATATTGCAGCTACAAGCTAAGAATGCTGGAGTCATGGGCCAGTAAACATGGTCTACGGGCCACCGAACATTGCTAATAATGCCTTTTTACTCTCCTAACTGACCTGGCTAGGGAATCAATTTGCCGCCAATTAGGTAAGTGGTACAAACAGATTTCCCGCTCAAACCATGACGTACCTCAGAAGAGAATGA
>VKOC01001101.1:0-32126 GCA_009364415.1 Spea multiplicata | reverse complement strand
TATACACTTCTAGCAGACGTTCACCTAAAAGAAACAAGCATTCATGTGTTATATTTAATTGGCTTTAAGCATGCGCAGTTCAGAGCCGTAAGCCCTGCAGAGCATTATCCTTTTATTCTAATAAAAACAACCAGCTGGTTTCATCCGCCGCCCGGAAGACACATTTATAAATCAGAACCGGACCATAAAATTGTAGGTGGCCAATTATATCGGGACTCTATAAATGAATGTGGATCATCCGTTATCCCGCAGGTTATTACAAGAAAAAACTTTCAATCTCATTCATTAATAAAGTGATAGAACATCTTTTATTTTTCTGTTATCGTAAGGATTTTTTGTGCCAATGATATTATTAAAAACAGGTTTTTTTCTATATTTCGCGGATATGCTAATTTTATATATATATATTTGCTTACATAGAAAAAAAAGTAAAATATGTTATTTTTACTTAAACACAAGTATTGTCCACAGAAAATAATTTTGTGGGGGTTTTTTTAACCATTAACCATTTTTAAGCTAAAATGCTAAGGACTTGTTGGCAAATTAATTCGTTTTACTAAATTATGTATATATTTTTAAACAAATGGTTTGAAATTCCCTAAAAATGACCTAAAGATATGGCTTGGGATAGTACAACAGACAAAGTGTTGCGTGTGAAATGTGATTGGCGGCGTAGCATTATGCCAAGCTCCGCCCAAATTATGGAATGACTCCACCCCTTTCCCCCCTGCACACAACCTAGGACTGTCCTATTAAATAGGAGTCTATTAGCAGCTATGGCTACTTCTGCAAGATGTTTAAAAGTGAATATATATAAAATATATATATATATAAAAAAACTGTTTCATTTCGTTTTTATTATAATATTTACAACTCCTAAATGGCAGATTTTATATCCTGAAACCAATTTCTTCAAGGTTATCTCTCACTGGCGTCTGAGAAACCATTAAACAAACCTCTGTCGCTTCTCCAAGTGACAGTGAAGGAAAAACATATCTTTCAAGGTGTTTGATAAAAAAAAAAGATGAGATGCTCTTTAATTTAATGGACGAAAGAAACATTAAAGATTATTAACAAGGTGGGGGAAAAAAAGGATTTTATGTCCGCGTGGTATAAATGCCCGATTCCCTCACTAAGCCGTGTACTGCGTGCAAAAAAATGTGGAATTAGAACCTTTTTATGGAAAAATATATATTATTAGGGAATATTATTGATTTATGACTTTTTTATGAAATTTTCCAATATGTCTTTGATCAATAAGTAAATATTAATAAATTCAAAACAGATAAAAAAAATTTTTTTAGCATTAAAAAAAAAAAGAAGAAATAAAAAAAAAATAATAAAAAATTAATAAAAAATCATAATAATAAAATAATAATAAAATAATAATGAAGTAATAATAAATAATAAATTTAATATATATATATAACTATATATATTACTTCTGTATTGTGTATTGGCCCAGAGAGCGGCCATTTGGATCTGTCGCTCCAGCAGCAGATTGCGCGCTGTAGTGTGCGGCCACCAGCTGGATATGCCCGGTCGCACGCTATGTGTCATAAACAGATATCGCCTATGTTTCCATGACTTGGTGGCCGTCGGCCTTAAAGCACCAGGGTCGCCTCATTAGGCCCTGTAATTTTTCCTCGCCGAGACCAAAAAAATTTCTAAATTTGCAATTAAATATTTGCTTCTTTTTTTTAATTCTGTGTCCTGACGCATGTCCGCGAGCAGCTGGCCTCCTATGATGACACCGGCCTGCTGGAAGAAGGAGATGCCCACGTGTGAGTAGCATACTTAAGTATGCTGCCTGCTCCGGGAGGTTTTCCCCCTTTAATTAAATATCCCTTTTATACAAACATAATCTATTTTTTTTCTAAGTAAATTTCCAAATAAGAGGCTTTTAGTAAATTGTTAGTGTCCTTCGATACCTCATGCAGTCGTCTATAGGCGATAAACGTCTGGGAATAACTCGCGGGCCCGCTGCCCCCAGCCATCCGTCATGTCTCCGCTCTCGCTCGCCAATCTGATTACTTGTCCCTAGAATAAAAATTTTGGAAACCGGCGTGTGAATCTCGCTCGCCGGGCGCATGGAGTTTTATTTGTCGGTATTGCCGCGATAAAGACGTCTTCATTCATCTGAAAACTGTTGATCTTTGCGAAGGAAGGACGAAGCGTCCGCGCAGGCACCTCGGATCAGAAGACTTATGGAACTTTTCTGCAATGTTGATGCGATAAAGGTCATTCTCAATAACAAGCAATAAATCTCTTTCCAATGGATAGATTAAAACTACGTTAGTATTTATTGACAAAGTTCCTCTGTCCACACACTCACTCGTGCTTTTCTTTAGCTTTATTTTTTTTTTTTTGGAAGGTCTCACTTATTTAAAAAAACATTAAAAACCAAAAATATTTCCTAAATAGTCTTCAAAGACAAATGAGATCTTTATTTTTTTTATATGAAGAACCATACATAAGTTTATAGAATGCAATTAAACTATATGAGAGGGTAATTGGATTGGATGAATTTGGGGTTTTTTTCGAATTTTGGTTAAATATGTACATTAAAAAAAACCAAAAAAAAACCACAGAGCTCCTGGAGTCCTAACATATTACTGGGTCCTCAGGGGAGCATTTGATCTCTGGCCAGGGGGTATCTATCTTCACCGCTGCCCACGTTTCTTCCCTTTTAAGGCTTTTGGGGGTAGCCTCGTCTTATATATAGCTAAGGCTCCCTAGGTCCGTCTGGCCCCAACTTTTACCTATAAGAAGCTAGAGAAGTTGGGCTGTGGGACCCCTGCTGGGGGATGGTTGGGAACTTAATGTTTTTGAAGAAAAACCCAGGACTCTAGGTTATGCTGAGGAGCCAATGAGAAGATCATTTCAAGTAAACAAACTTTTTGCCAAAATAGAAACCAAAATTTGTGATCGGCCCCATTCGGCCCCCGTCTAGTCTGCCCGTTTCTCAAACCTTAATCAGTCGTTGGTCTCGTCTTAGATTCAGGAGCCGTATGTCCATCCCACGCATGTTTAAGTTCCTTTACTGCACCAACCTCCACCAGTTGAGTAAAGTAAAACTTCATTACATTACATTTCACCATGTTAACCACCTGACAAACCACAGGACAAAATACTGACATATATAGAAAAATACATTAAATAAAGATTGAATTGCTTTTCTTGGAATGTTTTTTTCCCCCCTTAGAGCGTCCTTTTTTTAAATAAAAATATCTTTTTGATGCTCAGATAAAGAGTTTGTTGTATCTTTAATTATTGCGGCCGGCGTGTGCGATTATAATCCAATGGAGTTTGTCATTAATCTGCATATTTCCAATTCAGTGATGTCAATCACTGTCACCGTACCCACAGCTCTTAGAACATCTTACATATCTGAAGGGTATTTTCATAGAAATAAAAGCTTTGGAATTTAATCAGAGCCTACATCGCATTGTCGCAGGATGTAAAGTTGATGGAAACAGATGAAATAAAATGATTTATGTGCCGGAAAAGCGAAACAAGACAAAACAAACAGTGGAAAAACATCTAAAAAAAATAATCTGACTCCTGCTTCTTCTTTCTCGTATTTTTTGGAGGAATTTAATCTAATTTTACGATCTTTTAACTCTTGTGATACCAGAGGAATGTGGCATCTTCCATTACCAAATGATACGCCATACTTATCAAATATCAAATATTATACTTTAATGATCCAGACCCTAACCCTTTTTGACTCGAGGATCAGCCCTATGCGTGCATGTTCTCAGTTATGTATTTTAAAAGGCTCGGCCATGAAAGATACCCAAGTATTCTGTATACGGTAAAGCCTGGGCTGGTTACCCAAAGACGACTAACCCTCGCTCTAGAGCAGACTCCAGGGCCTACTTTGAAGGTTGCAGCCCAAGTTACCTGCAAGAGATAAGGTAAGAGAGGGTGATAGTACTTCTCCATGTGGTAGGAACAGGTAGACCAGGTGAGGGGCTTAATTAAAGCCTCTGCTGGACTCCTATCTGATAACCCCATATGCTAGCCTGCTCAAAGAAAGCCTTAACCCGGCCTAAGGGAACTGTTTGATGTCCTATGCTGGACTATCCATCCGTTCACATGCTGGCTTTACTTTTCAGACCATCTGAAAAGCTTAACCTGCACAACCTAAGTGATGGAAGTTGGAAGAACAGGTACCTTTTGTCTTAGAAAACCAGCACTTTACTAATGACATCATAAGAATTTTGTCCCCTTCTACCCAGTTTCTCCTTTTTTACAAAACCTTTTTATCATCTTCATCTTTCTCGTCACCAAAATATCCCGGCATTGCTCCTCTGCTACTTCCTAGAACTTTCAGTCATTTTTCTGCCTGCCAGACATCTGACGTGATATAGAAATCACAGGCTCCATATGCAGGAATTTTGAATGAAAGTGTGTTGTACAGGAGCTGGGTGATGGACAGGTCCGGTGGGCCACCAGACACAAGTGCAAATACCCAGTGGACCGGTTGCTAATGGAGCACCTGAAAAGCTTAACCTGCGCAGCCTAAGTGATGGAAGTAAAGAATAAAACCCTGGAATTAAGCATTGATAAAGTGGCTACATGAATGAACATTGGAAAGCCATTAATCTATACATAGTACCGGAATTATATGTTAAGACTAGGTAAGAGTCCTCAGCCATGTGAGTGGTAGTTACATTTTTCTCATTCTAGAAAAGCCCTGGTAGTAAGCAGTCATAAAATGGCTGCTTTATGGATTATGGGACAGTAATAACATACAGAGCACAGGGTTTAGGTTATTTAAGACTGGATAAGAATCCTCATTATTACGTGTGTGTGTGGGGGGGGGTAGTTGTATATTCACTAAAAGCCCGGCAGTAAGAATTTATATTATTGCTATACTGAGTATAGGCTTTATCATACAGAATGCAGGTTGGGGCTCTTTAAATTTGGGCTAAAGTCTTGAGTGGCACCTGAGAGGGAGGAGCTTGCAAGTGATGTCATGCTAGGCTATAAAGGGAACCACTAGAAAGGTCCTGGCCCTCTTTGAAAAATTTACCACAAGGCATTGACCAGAGCAGGAGCACATGGCGGTTTGCGCTATGGCAACACAGATTACCTCCATGTAGGCTTTGCTAAGCATCGCTAGGCCTAACATGTGCCAAAGCAAGGAGCGGCTAGTCTATTTAACCCTATATAGCGGGGAATGGGTTAATTTGTTATTAAAGGGTAATATTATAATGGCTGGTGCTTTACCCCCAGTCCAAGAGTAAAGTAGCAAGTGTTGCCAAAATGGTGGATAGTCTGCACTTTGTGTTGCCAGGGAAACTTAGTCTAAATTGCAGTTAAGAGTTTTTATCGCACTTTCATGTCTTAAGTTGAGGTAGGAAGCTTAGATTCCTTGCCATTTATGCAATAATTATCCTGAAAGCTTAATTCTTCAAGTAATTATGTTGCCCATAGGAAGCTCCGGACTTGTTTATTACCATGTGAAACTTAACTGCCCTGTTGGTTTGAGTTGTCGGGGAAAAAAAGTTTAGATTTGCCTTTTTTAATGGTCAACCCCTGGTTGTTTATCCCCCTTTTAACTAGCTGTTTACTTAAATGAATTGTGGGAGAAAAAGTACTAACAGATGATCCACTGACCAGTAACGGGGCGGTTTAGGGAGTATTGAGTGATAACTCGGTGCTCCATGAGGAAGATATTTTTATCTAAATAGTTTAGTAGCAGATGGCCCGATTAATCTGATATTCAGAGCCCTTGATATATAACTTTATAATATGGGGAATAATAGTTATTAAATACATGTGCAAGTCCCTGGTGGGTAAACTATCTAAAAGGTAATTAATTATGGTCACGTAGGATGGGAAGCCGCGCAGGAGTTTTCATAACAATGTTCCTCTTGAATATGGCTGGGTTCTTGAGGCGTACATATTGTGCCGCTACTGCGCATGGAGGATGCAGCCGGTAGCCATTTAGGATTATGCCTGCATCAGATTCTCTGGGAAAAGCTTACTTAACAGAGAAGTCTGAAAGATTCAGGGGTCCACACTGGTAATGGTGGAAGGGAGTTTGTGGTCATCTGGGGTCTGGTGCCATGGCAGCAGTTGCCTGTCTGAGGTATGGCCAACTCATGTGGCATTAGCCGTATGGCTGCATGTAGGACCCCCATGGGCTGGCAATGGGGAATATATATCGGTTTTGCTCCCGTGCCATGTACGATAGGTGCGGGGGCTTATGCCCCAAGGGATGAACTGTATTACTGGGTCACTTGGCTGGGACTTGAATTCAACTCGTTAGGGTGAAAATTGCCAATGCTCCTCTAGACAAGTGGCAAATCTGATCAAAAGATTATTGCATGAAATAATACCGGCACTAATAATTCACTTTTCTTTCTAAAGGAATCCTCATGGTATCAATTATTTCAAAATAAAAATGTATTTAGTGAAATCTAGAGAACTTTTCTTTATTATTTGCACGCCGTAGAATGCATATTATATATTTTTCCCTGATCTTATCTAACAATTCAGCACTGGAGAGAAAAAAAAAATCAGATAACAGTCAAACATGGCTGAGTTACCAATATCCCATGTATGTGTAACCAGCATATTTTCTCTTACACATACAGTAAGTTATGGGGCAATTTATTTTTTAATGGTCTTAAGTGGATTTCCAATCAAAGAAGTTTCCAAATTCCATTACTATTGGGATATTTCACTAAAATGTACTTTTCAGGTAGACTTTACAACGGCTTCAACCTCCGTTTGTCAAGCGCCTGTCAATACAGAACAGAAGAATGAATTAGTATCACTGTTACACCTTTGTGTTTCATCTGACGGTTTGCTTCTTTGTGTCCTTTGCTCTGAGGATCGATATTATGTTACCGAGGATAGCTGTGTCAGTCCATAGTGCCATACTTTTTTTTTTGCATTTATATACAGAATGTAAATATTTATATAGACATCATAGTTTTGATAGAAACCTAGAATTTGCCAATAAATCAGCCCCATTCTGCCGTCGTCTAGTCTGCTCATTTTTCTGCTCTTAACACTCAAATCTTGTTCAGTCGTCAGTCCTCACTGGATTAGTGATCATCCATGGGGTACGTGGCACCTGGGGCCATCAAATGAAGGCAGCCCCGACACAACAAACCTATAACAAAGAAAATTATAAAAATAAAATAATCACAACAATGCCGTTTTTGAGCTTTACAGTGATGGTTTTTAGAATGTATTTTTGTAGTAATTTCCTTCTGTTCATAAATTATCATTATGGGTTGGAGGCTTGTGCTCTAATCTGGAAATATCATATTTTTGGTCTGTTATATATCTATTTCATTAATTATCCATTGTTTTAGAATTTCTGAATTCTAAGCCTCGATCTCGAAGAGAGAAAATGTTAAAAGACAATATAAGTCAAATTTTGGGCAAGTTTCTTTTCACAATGTGAGTAACATGGGACTTTTTTTTTTTATTCAATATTTTCTCCTAATAAAATGATAAAATGTATCATATGGAAATGAATTATAGTGGATTTTGTTCTGTGCGAGACTTGATTGCTAAAGCGATAAATTAAAATGTATTTGCACGTAGAAAGAGATTTAAAAAAAAAACCAACAACCCACAATCGATAAAAAGGCCAATCTCATTCTGACGTTCTGTATCGGAGCTAATTGAGGTGGAACAAACTGATCCTATCTGCGTGGTGGGGTTGGTTTCCGTCAGTCTTAATGAATAAAAATCACACTGGTTTGTAAACATTTTTGCTGGAAGAGGAGGATGTTTGTAAGGTCTTGACAATATCGAGACGAGACACCTGTGTTAGGGGTGCGGGTAGAGTCGGCAGTGGCAAATGTGCATACCTGGGAACACTGCGGGTGAAGAACCAGTTCTCCTGGTGGACAACCAGATCCTCCAGGTCGCGGGTGCAGGGTCTTCACACGCCCCGCTCCCCACCCATTTCCCCTTTAAATGGGGGCGTTCCCACTGGTATCAGTGGGAACGCCCCAGACGTCAGCGAGAACGCCCACTGACATCATGGGACCGCCCACCCACATCACAAGACCACCTACTGACGTCAGTGGGCAGTCCTGGCCACAGCCCGCTAGGGAAGGCTCTGGATAGCCAGTGCTCAGAAGTTCCCAGGTATGGATTTGTGGCCCCAGGAGGGGTTTGGTCAGCCACAGGGGCAGAATCACCTTGTGGTGCTCAGCTTTAGAGAGAGGACATCTGAGCGTCCCGTTGGTGCTTTTTCCTGCTATATCACAGCTAAAAATCCCTGCTTGAATACAGATGACATCATTCTGAATATAATCATGTTTCAAGGAGAACACAGGGGATGTTAATAGAACCATTTGTTTGCCACCATTAGCGAGTCGCTGCAATCTAATCATCGTAAAGGCCTGAAAAAAGGATATTCCAAGGGTTCCAAGGTCGGCTTATTTCGTCTCCACCGACCAAAAGAAGGACAACTGCGAAGAAGTCACATTAACGATCGGCAGTTCCCATTGCGTTTGAAAGAAACTAAGTGTGCATGCGCATGTGAAAGTACAGCTCATGCTGTAAAAGAACATTTGAGAAGGTGGAAAATAAGTTATTTTCTTAAAAAAATAAAAATAATAATAATCCTTTAAAATGAATACATGAATCTGCCTGCTTTCAAATCAAACTGAAATATGCCTTAAAATGACACAAAAAATATGTTTTTGTGCAATCACGCCATGAAGCCATATTGCAGCAAAGTAAACCAAAAGGGTATAAGATGTGCCCTTGGCGCTAAAGAAAGTTTTGACATTATGTCCCATTTTTATGCTTTATCCACAACATTAATTTAACTCAATTTGTTTACAGGAAAATGTAATGCCCCGAAATATCGAACATTAAAACCATCCTTTTTTTTTTCTTTCTCTCTCAGTAAATAGCAGTTATTGTCAGCCGGTTGCTATAGCAACCCATCCCACTGCGGAAACGCACACGTGACCGTAATGTTATGGCTCTGTATTCGCTCGAGATGCACGTGTAAAGCGTAGACAGCGAGAACCTGATTTTCTAAAAGCCTTTTAATGTTAAAGCATTCAAAAAAAAAATAAACCACAGCCGGACTACAAGGTCTCATTTACATGTCAGATACCGTGATGTGCTTCTTACTGATCGACAGAAAATAATGAATTTAAAAGCAGCGGTGTGGATACAAAGGCTGGGGGGCAGGCATGACTGGGCCTGGAGGGCCTGGAGTCCCAGGTGGGCTCCCACGGTGTTTTTAAGCCAAAATGTTGGGGCCCCCTTCGTACTGTGATGAAGGACCCTCTCGATGTATCCAGTTTGGAGACCTCAATAGGGCCGTGACATTGCACTGCAGTGGGGTCTATGTTATGCTGTAGGGGGCGTGCGTTGTTATAGAACACCCGGTAATCCTATCTCTGGCACAGAGCCGGCCTTAGGTGTTCTGGCGCCCTGGGTGGACTACTCCTCTGGCCGGCCCTGCCCGGGCATCTAAAGTGGGGTGGAGGAGTGTCTTATCTTATCCTGGGAACCATGCTGAACTTTCCTGTTCAGCATGACTGCTCCCCAGCGCACAAAGCAATCTCCATAAAGACACGGTTGGATGAGTTTGGGATGGAAGAACTTGACCGGCCGCACAGAGCCCTGACCTCATCCCCGTCGAACACCTTTGGGATCAATTGGATGCTGATTGCGGGCCGGGCGTCTCGTCCAACATCAGTGTCTGACCTCACAAACGCTCTACTGGATGAATGGGGGCCATCTCCATATTAATGCCCATGGTTTTGGAATGGGATGACCAACAAGCTCATATACTGTAAACGTGATGGTCAGGGGTCCGCATTCTTTTGGTCATATAATGTAATGTTAATTCAAATAATTAAAATAATTTTACTGCTATTTTTTCAAAGAAGCCTAGAATCAACATAATTCCACGGTACACTTTTTGTTGTATTATGGTTATTGAAAAAATACCTCTCTTTTATTAGTAGTTTTTTAACCGTTACCACAATATTTAATATATAGGCATTAAATTTAGTGCCTGTTGGTTTAAAAAAAAAAATTAGATTTTTGTTTCTAGAATTGTTATTGTCAGTGTTCAGTCATCAGAAATCGGTTCACAGCAAATCTTACGAGCAAACGATGAGACGTTTTGTATCTTCCACAATTCTTGCTTTGAAGGATGTTATTTTCGACTGTCTCTTGTCTGCTTCCAAACTTTTTTTTTTGTGCGGCTGAAGAACCGGGCTTTAAAATGACAAATTGTTGCGAACGCACACCGGCTCGTTCACGGTCCCATTAGTCATCGCTTAAAATGCAGGCAGCAGGATCTGCTCCAGAGACTGTCAAATAAATTATGACTCACAATCATATAATCATAAAGCGAAAATTACACAGTACCCAGGGGACGTCGCAACGGGGAAAAAGAAAACATATTTGTATAGTTTCGGAATTTTTTTTTTTTATTATTCTTTTTTTGTTGATTTTCCAGTTTCATGTTGTTTATAGGCTAGACGTTTGACTATACACTAGACGTATCATTTTAAACTTTTTGCACACCAGAATGCCGTTACTTCGGGGCCAGATTCAGAAATGCTAAATTAAGGGGTTGATCTAAAATAGAGCTGATTAAAAACAAATGTAAGTGAATTAAATTAAAAGAAAAAAAAAAGAATTAAAAATGAAATAAATGAGGAGTCGGGAGTCAGTCCTGGCAAAACCAACACGAGTTTAAAATGGCTTTTTGTTTGCCTAAATCTAGATAATTTTACTTCGGGATAGATTGTGAAGATTGAATTTACATAGAATACATATTGAAGTACTTTAAGTGAAAAGAAATGTACTTAATTTTTGGAGGAGCTGCAGATCCCAGCTTCCTCGATGCTTGGATGATTCTCATCACTGATTGGCTGCATGAAAAAGCCAACCAGTGGCAGGAAAGCACCCCAGTTGAAATCAATGAGTGATTTCTGAACATGCGCATGTGGGGGGGGGATTTGATAAGACCCTCCTGCGACATTTGCCTCATCATTCAAATGCATTCAGTGGCTAGAATGTACCCAGCGACCGGAGGAATGTACCCAGCTAGAAGGACTGGAGGCACCTACAACTTGGGGGACCCAAGACCTTCCACTCTAATTGACTTGGATCAGAGGAGGCACCTGAGTAGTAACAAGGAGCATAAAGCCGAACAATGTCAGACAATCTAGGTCAGGAACATTGACTGAACATGGCTGCTTAATAAGGAAATGATAGTCACGTTAACCCAAGAAAATATCTAGTCTTAAATGCAATTGTGATTAGCTAAAACATCTATAAACATTAACTTAACAAATATTCTGTTACCCGTCTTTGTTCAGATTACTTTTGCTACATCTAGTTAGAATTTCTTTGTATTAAAGGGGCAGTCTAGTGTCATGCATGTTAAAGCACTTTAAATATTTTAAGACTAAGATCCAGATTCCCCGCAGCGCTGCAGGAGACCTGGACCCTCCTCTCTGGCAGCCGGTGGATCTCTGTGCGATGCGTGCAGACAACCTTTGCTGCTGCCTGGCACTTCCGTCGGGGCTTCTATGACGGAGCGCCGGAGTGACATGACCTTCTGGCGCTCCGTCATAAAAGCCCCAGCGGAAGCGGAGGTTGTTGGCATTTACCGGATGCTCCCACTTAACATCAGGGAGTCTGAAGCACGGGGGATAAGTCTTTCGGATGCGTTGGTAAGTCTGGGGGGGCAGAGTGGCATATAGGGGGTATGGGGCAGAGTGGCATATAAGGGGTTGAAGGCATATCTGGGGGCAGAGTGGCATAGGGGGTATAATGCATATCTGGGGGCCAAAAGTGGCATATAGGGGAGTATAAGGCATATCTGGGGGGCAGAGTGGCAAGCCTGGAGGAAGATGTGCATAACTGGGGGGGCAGGTTGACAAATGAAAGGAAATAAAAACAGCAAATGCATTTTTCTCGTTCATAGTTTTTATTAAGTATGAAGTATTTACTAAAAAACCTTTCTTCCTATAGGGTAGTTTAATATTTAGGTTTCTGCTTTCTTGACTAAATTAATATTCAAATTTTGGGGGGTCGTCTTATAATCGACGAAAATATGGTACTTTTAATACTCTTCAGGTTATTTAAAAAAATCACTTACTATAAGAAGCTGCAGCTCCAGGGCTCCAATTTTCATGACACCATTGACTGCTTAGAGAAGCCCATGAGTGGCAGGAAAGCCACAGGGGAAGAGATAATGAGCCAAACACATCTCCCACAAGCCACGGAGCAGTAAAAGAGCCCAATGTGAGTGCGGGATTCTGCCCCCATACACGTGCAATGGGGCACTACACAAAGATTTAAAGGGCCACTGAGCTATTGTATGGATTACAGTGCATGCGACGGCTGGGGGGTCCCTTTAAGCGGTGCTGATGTGACTGTAATCTATTTAATTATTATTTAATGTCATTTTAATTGTTCTTTGCAGACAAGTAACTATAACTGACCAACAATTATCGACCTCAGTTTTATCAGTTCATTTAATATTGATTGTTATTGCTTTAACTACTTGGCAATTATCCACTTAAACCTAATTATGCTACGGGGGAAATACTTAGCAAGCGGCGTAATTATATAAAGCTCGCTAATATTTATAAATATTTTATTTACGCTTTGATTTACCGCTGGCATTCTAAGCACAGGACTTATTATACTTTAAATTGGACATTTACGCTGGTAACTCGATTTTATTACAGTTGATTATAAACTTTTTTGACACAAATCTGTTAACTTTTATTTCAAATACCAGCTCAAAACATTTTTACATGTTTATTTTTATAAATATTTATCTAAAATATAACCGATTAGTTTAAGGTATAGAACAAATTCATAAAAAAAATATATAACTTAACCCATTGTTGACCAATGACATAACAGGTATATCACACACAGAAATTGTCCCTGAAGGCCCAAGTATGTCAGTCAGCGGTTAAAATTGCATCCTGGTCTCCCCGCATCCAGCAAAAAGGCCGTATTTTCCCCAAATTTGAATTATTTTTGCAAAATCTAAAATTTTACTTTCCTCCTAGTGTAAAACAATGACATTTTGGTGGCCTTTAATGGTTTTTAATAATATGTTCCCATATTATTCTTTGTGAAATATATTTCCAAGATGCGAAATATTTGTGGCACCGATTCACACAAGGCCCAAATACAGACATAACACAAATTATAATATATATGGACTCGGCCTTACTTGTTCGAAGCAGGTATTTTCTCATTAGTCTTTACTACACGTTTATCTATAAATCTTCTATTTTTAAGTTTACAGTTGCCATGACAACGCAGACGTAAACCATACATGTACATGGCTGCGTGCTATAGTAGTATATGAACAAGGGTTGAACGCACCACATTTGGATCTAGAATCTAAATTCACGAGGGGCACAAGATTTAAGGGCCTTGTGTGGGCTCACACGACAATATACCACCCTGTTCCTTTCTGTGTTGACATCGAAGACTGATGAGCCACTTAATTCTCCTTGTCGGGGCTATAACCCTAATGTCTCCTTACTCGATCCAACCATGGCCTCCTGAAAAGCCACTGGCCTCCCTCAGACTGGTTAGCCACTGTGGCCAGACCAGTAACTTATTAGCAGAATACTCAATATAGCAGTAAAAATCCAAGTTAAAAGGGGGCAGGAAGCAGCAATGGTCTCATGGATGGTCATGAGTGGAGTAGGAGGACAGAACTGTATAGGCCTCCTCGAGTTATTCTTTTGAAGCCCACAGTCTCACCATATGTAGGCTTCCCTTCCACCAGCACTCCCTGGTTGGAATTGTCCTACTCGTTTACTGGTTCTCATTCTAGATTCTAAGCCTTCTGACCAGTAATTCTATTCATAAAGAAGTTGTGTTAACTGCAGAAAATTCCATTTGGCTCGACTCAAATGTATGTATAGCACCGCTTTGAGTGGAGCTACAAGAGATATATGTGGGTTTGACTGCAAACCTTCGCCCTTTGAAATAACCAAAGAGAGACACTTGTCTTAGAGGGTCCCATCACAGGGACTGGTATTTTATGTATAAACATTTTAAGGTGGTGGGGAAAATCCATAGTGATTAAGGGCATTTTGAAATAAGCAAACAATGACCCACATGTTCCACAAAGCCGTGGTGGACATAAACATCTTCTTCTTGGTATTGTGTGAAGACCTACATCATCCTTGTGGTGCCTTATCCTCTGTAATATGCCACCAACAAGACTTTTGACTGAGTTAGTTGAGGTGTCCCATACTGTGCTCAATATAAGAAAGGTCTTCAAGGTCAAATAGTACAGAAAGATCTATACTCATTCATATTGAGCAATTATCTATTGCCTTTTTTTCTATCAGAAGGTCTCAAAACACACAAACCGGTTCTCCTCTGCACTCGGCGTTCTTCAAAACATGATTAGAATATGTTGGAGCTATCAGGAGCGGGCAGATGCGTTTTTGCTGCAATCTCTCTCCCAATAATAACCTTTCCCTGCAAGAAAAGGTTTCAGAAAGGTCTAGAGTCATTCATGTGGAAAAAGATTCCCAGGTGCGCTGCAACATACCTATCAATCATCAGAAATAATTAGTAAGCGGCGAGAGGTCAAAGCAAGCAAAGTGCATGCAGCTCGACAACTTGTTTCCCGAATAAGACAAGGTCAACCAACTCGACGGATCAGGTACACAAGTTCCGAGACAGAATCCCGTAGGACGCCAGTGACAGGAACGCAAGGTACCGTAAAGAGTCCTCTCGTTAATTAAAAATAAGATATCGCAAGAAAAGGCGAACTTCCAAACACATTTTCCTATTTTATTATTTTTTATTTCATTTTGGAAATCAACAACACATTAACAAAAATGCCGTGTTTTACTGTGATTGAAAATGTACCTTTTAGATTTAATGAATTTTGACAGGAAGGTATGGATCGGGAACTCAGACAATTACCTTTTAAATGTCAAATCGATGCCCTCTCTATGTACCGAGGTCAACGTACTTTGATTTTTTTTGCGTTTATATTCATTCTCATTCAACAAAAGCAATTTTAAATTAATGTATTTTAATTAAATTAAATTAATTTAAATAAGTCATTTTCTTGATAGAATTCCATTTACAGATTTCATCACATTTTTTTTTTGGTTAAAAATACTAAAGTTTTTGTTGACAGAATTGCGCTAGAATTTTCATCTATTTTGGTTGTATTAAAATGTTGAATATGTTTGAGAGTAAATGGCCAAACCTCCAATGACTGAATTCATCAAAATAACAAAAAACATTTAAATTCTATTAAAACTTTGCATGTGACGATTCAATTATAAAACATATGTTTTGGGTTCTTAGCGAAATAGCATTTAAATTTGCTGAGAAAGATGATTATAAAGATAATTACGCCACATTAATACACCACTGCACATTTTGCCTCTGTTAGGGTGGTAGCAGTGTCAGAATGATGTCAGAATGATGTCACAATGCCCCTTTTTCTGTGCAAATATCCAATTTTGGGAGCTGACAGTGTGAATCGGGCAGCTGGAAGATAATCCTGGATGTCGGGACTGTTGTGGCAGAATCGAGGATGTCAGGAACTATACATCATGGCACAATATTTTGCGATACAATTCTTTTTTTCTGGATATTTGTTCAATTCTGAGCCTATTTGGAGTAAATATCTGTTTGTGTTCCCACTATCTTCAGCACGGGTTTCATTTATACAGCAAAAAATAAAAATATCCGAGACTCCCTATTTTTGTTATTCAGAGTCTTATTTTCTTAAGTCTTAAGTGCCATCTGTATTCTTTGGCAGCTCTTAAGAAAACTGTGCTCAAGCCTAAAAAGGTCCTTAAAAATGGGCAATCATATCCCTTAGTCCGATAGTCCTTTATATTCATTTTATATTGTTTATATTATTTTTTATATTCATATTCACTTTTGTAAAAAGTCTTAAAAAAAAATTCTACCCACCTCACGACTTTCTAAAAGGTCCCAGGTAGCCCCCTGACCACTTCATGTATATGAAAGTATGTTGTAAGAAGTCTTTAAATCTGAAAAAAAGGACTTAGGGAGAAGCTGCAGCTGACCCGACTCTTTTCTCATCACTGATTGGCTGCTTAGACCATTGCGGGAGCATCTGCCGAGCCAGTACTGGTGGTCAGTATATCGCGTGTCAGGGGATGTCTCCGTTATCATATGATGGCTGAAGTCCCCCTTTGACTAGGCTTTTTTCGGCATCACGCCTTATACAGCATTCAGCTTCACTTGAATTCCAAAAAACCATATATATACGAGATTTACATTTTTTCTAAGAAATAATTAGTCAATATAGGATGTGAAATTTATCAACATAAGAAGAAATTTGCCCCTTCGATCATTCCATTTGATATTCCCAAATTGGATGTCAAAAATCCCATTATTTTTCTTTTACCACTGATTAAAATCGATCTTTCATCAAGATTTACGTTTCTATAAGTTCCAAACCATATGCTTTAATGTGTAATGAGGCCATTGTTATAAACTATTCCGGGGTGAAATAAAGCGTGAGGTCAAAAGCCGCAAGAAAGGTGATTCCCACTAAATCTACTTTTTTTTTCTTTCTGGTCTCATCCAGGATAAATGTCACAAAGGTTCTCAGTGATAATCAAAAACAAACTAAAAATTATAATTACATTTTCATTTCAAATTAAAAAAAATATATAAATCATGGCATCATACTCAATTTATAAAACACAGCAAAATATTATGCATTTTAAAATAAATAGAATTTAAAAAAAGTGAGAAATTAAGAATATTTGACGTTCATTTTCAGATTTGGTAAAGAGATTTAAAAAAAAATGCTTGTTCGTTTGATTTAATTAATGCACCTTTGTCTCCCTTTCTTTTTCTATCACTATTTTTCTTGCTTCTCTTTCCTTTCTCTCTTTTCTCTCTCACTTTCTCTTTCTTGCTCTCTCGCTGTCTTTCTCTTTGTTTCTTCCTTTGTTACTCTTTCCTTCCTTCCTTCCTGTCCCTTTCTAGACAGCATTGTTAAATTAATTTATCTAGACTAACCATAGCCTGTGTTTATATTTTTTGTTTTTCATAGTCATACCTGGGAACTTCTGGGCTCCGGCTACCCGGAGCCTTCCTTTGCAGGACGCGGCCAGGACTGCACGCTGATGTCGGTGGAGTTCCTGCTGGCGTGTGTGGGCGGTCCTGCTGGCGTTGGTGGGCGGTCCCACTGACATTGGGGGCGTTCCTGCTGATGTCGGGGGAAACACCCCCATGTAAAGGAAAAAATGGGCGGGGCACTCCCGCGACCCAGAGGATTTGGGTCTTGACCCGGAGAACCGGAGGAGCAGCGCTCACCCAGCAATCTCCGGGTCAAACCCGCAGAGTTCCCAGGTACGGTCATAGTGTGCTGTTGCTTTTAAATACATTTTATAAATGTTTGCAACTATTTTATGACGCTGAGAGCTGTTTAACATTCAGCATTAACAATTATTTTCCGGTCCTGAAATCCTTTTTTCCCCCCAACCACCGCCACACTTCACAAATCGGCAACAAATCAACAGGGGAGAGGAAACTTAATAGGGAGAAATAATCATGCAGATCGTGAAAACAGCAAGTTAAACGAACATAACAAACAAAAATTTTTTTTTATAACAATAGTTAGGAGTTTGTCCGCCCTTCTGCATTAAAACTCAGTGATAATAGTCAATACTAACAGTGAATTGAATTCGCGCGCTCTGTTTTGCAAAATAAACCGAAGCAATTTGATTATGTTTGTATATAAATGTATTATTTAATTTAAAAAAATGAAGTTTTAAACTCTAAAAAAGACTGAAAAAATAAGCACCGGGTAAAAAAACAAATCATTATTTGATTAAAATCAAATTTCCACAGTCCGATTAATTGCGACATTTCCCTGCGGTGTCAGAAACCTTCAATGTCCTTTTTTTTTTTGAAGATGCAGCTAATTGCTCCACCAAAAAGAGTCAACTCCACGCCGTGTACAACATATTCGAAAAAATTACAATAAATTACTAATACAGGTGTTTGTTATGCGAGACCCGCTGACCTGCGCCGACCCGATATTCATTATCGTTCAGAAAAAAAAAAAGATAATAATTTCGTCGTTCTGAAAGTAGAATAATTTCTGGAGAGAGAAAGCTTTCATTAGCCAAATGGACGGCAGGAGAGCAATCAGGATGAACATTTAGTGGTTAATAGATGTGTCAGTAATAACGGTTTTGTAACAATGCCAATTCTTACAACGTCGCTGTCCATTTACAGGTTTGCCGAAATTGTATGTTGCGTAAGGTCATAGCAGCAGAAGAATTGAAAGATTGCCGGTTTAGTTACAATTATATGCGTCATTATTTTTGGCGATTTGGGTCTACGGCCGGTGAATGCTAATGCCCCCCCCCCCCGCCATGTTGTTATTTCTTGAATCAGATTATTTCAGCCATGCTTTGATTTTTAGGTACATGAAATGAGGAGAAATAATCGAAGATATACCGGGGATATAACTGCAGTGTGCGGGAAAAAAACACACAAAAAAAACACGGATTTTAGCCCAAAACCAAGATATACACATCCAGACTCTTTATAATTATAAACTTGTTTTTATATAGCATATCCGTGGCAGACAGGTGCTAAAAATAAGGGTGTTGTCGAGGACAGAGACAGGGCACTGGCCAGAAACGGTGATGGTGATTGGGTATCACCACCTAGCAACCATTTAAGCCCCAGACCCTAGTGACCAATTTGGCTCCACCCCCTTTCAGGTTTGTGGAAGAAGAGAGAACCTGTTGAGATGGCTGACATTCAGCGATCCCCCTGAGGAAAGGCCTATAGACAATGTCTCCATGCTTGGCAACGGCTATTAACAAGCCTAATAGCCACCGTGTTGCTCTAGAGAGCTAGCAAGTTTAGGTGGGATAGTTGCACATTGTTAAAGCAACTGGCGGCCATTTTATTGAACTGAATAAACCATCTCTCCTGAGACCATAACTAACGGGGCAGAAGCTCTCATTCACCTGCATGGCTAGTGAGCGCTACACCGACGTATAATAAATATAGAAATTAGCCGAGTAGACTTTACATTTTGTGCATTAAAACAATGAGTAAAGGGAGAGTAAGTAGTATTTATCATTATTATTATTTATTGATTTATATAGCGCCATGATATTCTGCAGGGAAGTACGGTGGATTACGTACCGATTTGTTGTAGAGTATCTATATCTACGCACATTTATGTGATAGTACACATTATAAGACATAGGACTTGAGGTCCTTCAACCATTGATGACAGAAGTCTATTCTAACCTCTCATTAAAAGTTGAATTCAAGAGTTAACTTGGCTGGCAGACTCCCGTTTCTACTTCAGCTCCTAACCTCGGTGAAATGATGAGGTTGCCATGTTCCATAGTTGTGTGAACTCATCTTGGGCATGAGAGTTGGGCTTTAACTCAACATTTCCCCCATTAATCCAAGTCCTTCCTAAGACACCAATAAACCATGGAGGGGTCTGGTGAGAGTCCTCCATAGACCTTTCCTATTTGGTTGGTTGGGACTTATACCCCCTCACCCCTCTTCCCGTTACATAAGAGCTAACCAATAAAATGTTACTGTATGGAGAACCATGGACCTCACTCTTACCTGCATTGAACTCACCTGTGTTTGGAGGCGATGGTGATTATACAAAATGCCAATAGGCGGTGGCAGCACTACTAGTTACCACAGTTATGGAGCCTGGCGCCAACTCCTTCATATTCTCCTGTGATTTAAAGATATCTGAGCGTCCCGATTGGTGCTTCTCCCCTGCTTTATCACAGCTGGAATCCCTGCTTGAACACAGGTGTCTCTATTCAGAATATCTTCACCTCCTGACAAGTTATGGTTTCCGTTATTAGAACTACTTCTATCATTAGCAAGTCACATAACTAGACGTTTGCCAGGTATGAATAATGGCAGCTATCTCTATTTCCATAAACACATAATTGTATTTTTTACTAATTCGCCAAAAAAAAAAAGCGATATCTTATTTAGTGATTTTCTAGTCTATGTTGAGATTTATTACTTTTTTATTATAGCGTTACATTTACATTCTGTTCTTGACATTATGTATTCTAGGCATGCATTCTACTGTGAAGTTATCGCAAAAAATACTTACAATACAGTTTTTTTTAAAAAAAATATTTTATGTCTGCGGCCATGGAAATCCCTTGTAGAAATGATATAATTACTTCTCTCCCATAAAACAAATAAGACCACAGTGAAACGTGCTCTCCTGTGGTGTTAATTAAGCAGTTTTGTTTCTCTGGTTTGTGCTCATTAATAACTCAGTGATAGAGATTTCCTACAGAGCCTCGGGAATTGAAGAAAGGAGGAAAAGCCAGCAGTCGCGTTTCGCCTGCCAAATTCAAAGCTTTGTAACTTGGAAGATCGCATTGATTGGCTATATAATATCACAGGGTGCTATGACATCACAACCCGTGCTTTTTAAAGCCTTGAGTCTCAATCAACGACTCAAGACTATTAAAGAAAGAAAGACAGATACCAAGTCACAGATACATCCAGAAAGAAAAAGGGAAATGGTTATTGGAAAAATAATGGATTTTATTTACCCCGTTTAATTTATAAAGCTGTTTCTATACACATTATGGGGGCTTTTAGGGCTGTAGAACCCTGTGATACCCTCATACCCAGCAAACATTCTGACCTCCTAGAAAAAAGGGGCATCGGGGGAGGAAATAGGGGCATCAGGGGAGGAAATGGGGCAGTCTATTTGGAGGAATTGTAGAGGAATATCATAAAAGAAGAGAGGCTGCTTGGGTGAGGACTTGAAGAGGGAAGTCTTGAAGGTGGAGCGAGTAGATGGCTTCTTTCAGACTGTAGGCTGTGGGTGTTAGCAGGATAAATTGTAAGCTTCTCTGAACAGCTGGGGTTTTAGTGACCAAGAGCAGCACGGGTAAAATCCTGGAGACACGAGCGCGAAGAAATAACGGTCAAAGAGAGACAAAAGTAACAGGGAGAGTGAAAAGGGTGGTTAGGAGAGTATCTGGAGATAAGGTGTTGTTACAGGCTATTTAGGTCATGAGTTTAAATTTTATTCTGGAGGGACTCGCACAATGGAGCAGGAGATGAAGAGCATTGCTGAGGGACAGAGCAGGGTGTCAAAGTTGGGTGTAGGGATAGTGGAGGGACAACCAGGTCAAGTTGGTGGCCATCATGGTACACGGGGACCCACTATAACAGAGGTGGTAATGGTAAGAGTTTAGCAAGAGCATTGGAGAATGGATCTTTGGCGGGTGTATTGAAGGATTAGCGTGAGGATGGGAGAGAAGCCATGCACTGAACTTTGTTCATTCTTCTGGTCCTTTTACATGTCTGTTGCCTGTGTCATTCTACGGAGATCATGTAATATAACTTCTGACTGTTGTAGCTTCGATCTTCCGGGCTAGGCATACTTCCCCTTAAAAAACCCCAATAATGACACCACACCATAGAATATGGATAAGAAAAGGGCACAGACAATTTTATTTATTAGAGTCATTGTCACCCCAAAACCTGAAACAATAAACATCGGTGCGTTAACAAGGACAATGACTCAAACACCAACATGTAAATATATACAATAAACACTCAAGCTTGCCAAGTAATCCAGGTACCATAACCAAATACCACTTAAGGAAGGGACATACCGAGATGCCCCCACCCTGACCTGAGGTTCCCAGCACTGACAGCCAAGAACCTCCCACCAACCATTCACTTACCACCACATTACCCCCCTGGATACCTGGCAAGCTGCGGCCCCACAGACTGTGACAAACGGCACAAACCAACAAACAAACAAAGAAAAAGCGATGGAGGGTGGGACACACAACCAGGTAAGCTAACCACAAGAATGGTTCCTAAGCCCGGGAAAGCAGGCACTTATATAATCTTCCCCTAACTCCACCCCCGAAATTCCCGCCAAAAAAGCCTACCCCTCCTCCGCACAACAGTCAGGGCCCACTATAGCCCATGCTGGCCCCCCCGTGGGCATCAATATATGCGGCTAATATGTAGACATCTGAAAACATTATATTATGCAAAACTAGAACATAATACATTTGAAAACATATTTATATCTCATTTTAGCAACATTATTGAGCAAGAGCTCCCCTTTAAGATAAAGTCTCTTAGAACGTAATGACCACAGAACATGGTTTATTGAAATCAATAACAAGACCTTTCGTAATTCATCAATATGTTTCTAAAACACATGTATTTACAGTAACATTAAATAAGGACATATTTTGTGGTTATTTATTAAATAGCATCCTCCTTGGACATTTCTTATGGCAATTGGGTCTAAATTAAATTAAGTTATCTCAGTAATATTGTGGTTGCAAAATGTTTAACTCAGAACTTTCCCTCCATACAGAGAAAACATACAGAGATGACTATTGTGTTGCGAGGTCTTTCATTTTATCTTAAGGCTTCTTCTTTCATTTATTCGGCTAAAGATCAGAAATCGAAAGCACGCTTTAATACATTCTTCATTGTCAAGGACAGGGACGGGTAATTGCCCCTCAGGCTGCCCTAAACCTAATTTCCTGGTGGGCCAGCTGCCCCAGGGCGAGGGCCGTCTTTATTGCGAGGCAAAAGCTTGCCGCAACCGCGATCGCAGGGGTCGCAAACCCAATCACTTCCACAGGGGCCTGGCTGCTTACAGAGTGCGAGCAACGCAGAGGGAAGCAGCGGCCCCTGCGGAAGTCTGTATGATCTTATATTAACTAAGAATGACAGTCCAACAAAAAAAAATTATAATGACAGTCCAACAAAAAAAAATTATAATCGGTTTTACTATGCCACTTAAAGATGCAACTTAACGTAAAAAAAAAATAATAACTGATATACTTTCAACTATTATGATTGGAAGAAGAAGAAGTCTAACTCATTATTTGTAAATTAATTCTATGGACACAAGATATAGAATGTTAATATTAGGGAAGTATAAAAAGCTACTCAGTAACAATTCAACAGCCTTCCAACTAAACATATAAACTGAAACTGAGCTAAATAAGCAATGAGAATTAATGAACCTTAGTCACAACAGTTCTAAATGAGCCATAAATACAGTGTAAACAGCACAGTGGATCACAGGGTTTATTATTAAAATGAGCCAGATGTAGAGGTTTATTTTTCGTAGGAATTAATAAGCCCTCGAAATACAGCCATTCCAATTTTAAAATGTTTGGACATTTCTGTTTACAAAGAAGCCAAAATTGCCAGTAGCAAGATACTTGGAAATACTAAAATATTAAATACTTCCTGTACAAGATTAAACTTTATTTGTTCTGTTTATACAAGCTTTCCTGCACCTTTTATATGCACATTTCAATGATGTCATGAAATGAATAAACAAGTCAAATTTTTTGTGTACTCTCTGACAAATGACTATTAAATAAATTACAATTTAAATTATATTTATTAGACATGTGTCTCACACTCTCTCTCGTTTACTCTCTCTCTCACTTCACTTCCTCCTCTGCTGGCCACTTCCACTTCTGCATCTTCTGTCTTTTATCTTCTATCTTCAATCTGTTATCGTCTATCTTCGTCCGCCTCCTTGTGGACATAACCTGGACGGAACTTCTGCCAAAATGGAGACGGTTGCGTTGACCTCTCCCCAATCCTCCAATCACTCTCACTCTCTCACACTCTCTGAATGTCTCCCTACCTTCTTTGCTGACCACTTCTGCCTCCTTGCCTCGCAGCTCCACTTCCTTGTCTCACATCTTCCTGCCCTTCATCTTCGTGTTCTTCTCTCTTCTGCACTCTTTTCTCTCTTCTTTCTTCATCTTAACCTCTGCGGACATCCCTCTCCCTGATTGGAGGAATGAGTTTGCCTCTGTGGGGCGCACTTAGGCTCAGGCCTATTGCTGAAGACAGATATACGGGACAAAAAATAGGTGATGACCGAAGTATTCAAGTGTGTGAAATTTATAAATATACCAACTTACCAATTGTAGCTAAAATGAAAAAAAAATATTGACAATTCTTTTTATTAAATTTTTAATCCAAAACAATTTAGCAATGTGTTGCCTTCCATTGTGCTGAACGCACTTAAGTGCTAATATAACAGCTGCATACTTATCATGCGTAGAAGGCAGTCGATGCAGTTCCTATTTTGGCTCAGTATATAGAAGAAATGGATCTGCTTATTGTAAATGAATACAAAACGCTCAATAAATGTATAGTGAGTGATGGGTTTATTTCAAACTACTGTATCTGGGATTCCCGATAACCATAAAGAAATATTACTTCATCATTTTTATTTTCTTAGACTGGAAATACGCATCTTTTATTCTTACAAAATATTGATTAGCATTAGTTAAAAAAGAACCATCTGTTTAATTCAATTTGGCTCACGTTATATGTCACGATAATTAGGGGACCATTCTCAGAAGAAGCTTTCATGAAAAAAAATAATTTTAAGCAGAAGAAGAAAAAATGTAGCATCAAAGAAAACTCTAGGGACACTCTCCAATATGATCCTAGTCTTTAATGTAACATACTTGCCAGAACCTATGAAATTAGATTAACATGCACATGGCTGACTGAGATGTCACATCTCCTGTGTGTTTGTTTAAAACAGAAGATTATACCACTAGAACAATATATTATGAAATATTGATATATTCTTTGGATATTAAAGTTAGGATTTAAAATTAGCACGCTGTATCATTACTAAATGTAGTCATCTGTATGGACAATGGATATGTCAGGACTCCCAGGTTCCCCAAAGCCTAGCAAGTGAACATATATATGCCTGCCTCTTGGTCTCTTGCTCCTCAGACATTCTTTTATTTTTAGTACCCATATTACGCACATCGAGTTAAAGATTTTTTTCTATTTCCAGGATATATTTTATGACCACGGAGATCAGGTCACATAGCCATAGCCTTGGCAGATGCAATACAATTTCCTAGTGTAATATAAATAAGGCAAAATGCCAGCTCAGAGTTATTATGCATGTCACATTATAGAGATCAAGGCTATATTACAAGGGTAAACAGTGTAAAACGTAATATTCCGTATCCCATAAACTACTCTAACACACTGATAAACTGATGCCTGATCGTTGCATGTTTAGTACTAGAACTATTTGAAATCATATGAATGATCATTCCAACTGCCTGCATGTCTTGCTTTCAGAATGAATGAGTGTACCTACATAATGTAAATAAAGAGCCATATAAACTATGAATGCATAAGTTATAAATTATTTACACAACCATCCCTAATTGCTAATGATTTACAAGAACACCCAAACTGCTACTCAATTCAATGAATCAAAAAAAAAAATCTAAGGAACATCCAATTAATTTAGATTTCAAAAGAAATTAAGCATGGCAGTAAATAAAGCAGAAGTCGATATAATGTAAATAAAGGCTCACAAAAATATGAAGGGCGGAATGGTATAAACTATAGGTAAAGAAGCCATTCCTTCACAATCAGCAAAATTATCTCCAACTATGTCCACTCACTGAAACACTATGAGACTGAGCTTCATGTGACGTGTGACAACAGAGTCCTACAATTTCTACCTCTAGATTATAAAGTTATGTTAGGACTATAAGAATATAAAAGTGACTGGTAAGTGAGATAGTAATATATTATCACCCATAGGCAAATTATATTGGATCTCAAAACCAGTTCCAATTTATAGCCTTGGTTTGGCATGCCCCCACTTCTCATGGCAGATACTTATGTCAAAATAATTAAACCGTTTTTTGATCAAATCCTGCTTCATAAATATATAAAGGTGTTCTAATGAACCACATATCTGAAAATATGCAACACACCAAAGAAAAAGTAAGGATCTTATAAGACTATGCATCTTGGTAGTTTGAGAATTTTGCAGAAAAGCATGGAAATTGTTGTGGAACACTCAAGCAAGAACAATTACTACACCAACTTGTCTCCTTAAAACCTCTGTGAAGTAAACCATTTTTTGTCCAGTAAAAAAAAGATGCAATGAAATTCTAACTTGATGCTCAATGTTGAGCCTCAAAATGTTTGCGTTAAAACATAATTTGTATTTTATCAGCCATAATAATGAATAAAATAAGAACATCTTGTTTCAATTGCTTATTTTTTTGCCAGGGCCCAGTGGTCCCCTTGAGCTTCTGTGGGGGACCAGAAGCCAGGGCCCAGCGGTTCCCCCTTAAATATCTGTGGAGGACCATCCGGATCCCAACAGAAAGCCCTTGAACTTCTGTGGGGGGCCATGCAGATCCTGTCAGAATGCCAGGGCCCAGCCATCCCCCTTGAACTGTGTGGACTCATCAGCACAAGGTTATGATACTGGCTTAATACTTGAGGCTTGGGGTAGCCAAGAAATACCATTACATAAGTTATGGTGGGTAAAGGTGATGGGAAAACCCTTCCACTAAATTTAAAGGTAGTAGAAGCTTGGAGCCTGAGGTGCTGATTTGCCCCGGCAGAAATGCTGGAGTCACGATCCACAAGTAGGTAGATCGAATGATTGCATATATAATAAATTGGTAGTTCTTAACTGCGGGAAAAAAAATCTCGACTGAATGTTCTTTTTATGTCTTGATCCACTGTAGTGTAAAACATTTTTTTAAATTAGATACTTTGTGAGTTTTTTTTGACACCAATGTAAGTTTTGAAGGTGCCAAAAGAATTAGAAGGTTAAATTGCAGACTTTTGACAGTACCATAATTTGTTGAAGGGTAAGACACTGTGATGAAAGGTTGAAGGAAAGCCTAAATTAAACATACCAATTTAAAGAACCCTTCCCTATTCTCACCATGTATCTTACCAATAGATGGCAGCATTCTGTCCGAACATAAATTAGCCATATATGCTAGTGTGCTCATTTGCATTTATTCAAATAAAATATATTCCCATGATCCTTTCGTCTGACAGTTTAATACAAAAAAAACCCAAAATAAATTGAAAAAAAAAGTTTGCAAGCTCGACAGAATTAATGTCCGCGAGTGCAGACATTTAACTGTTGCAGCTGGGAGACCAGCGGATCATAGGAATATATTTTATTTAAATAATTAATAGTCATTACAATAAGAAACACCATTATTCTAAACTTACAAAATACTAGACCTATTTTACAGAACACACGTACTGACCATACATTACATAGTTCACATTTTCCAAGTTATTTGATTTTCACTATTTAGGCAATTTTAATATTTGATAATGATCTATCCAAGTTACCTATTACTATGTTGCTAATAATACTGTGCTGCCGATATAAGACCCATGAGTTCTCTAATATAAATGCATTGTAAATATAGAATCAGTTGATACAAAGATATGTACGGCAACATAATTGTAACATAAAATGCACACAACGTACATAATGTCTATAATGGAATCTGGCTGTACAGTCGCTCGGTTAAAGAGACAGATCAGAGATTTGTTTCCATTGAATTACTATTTGCAGCTGTTGCAAACGTCACTGTGAACGGTACATGCCTCTGACGCGCCCAATCCTTCCCAATTCCCATCTCCTTAAAAAAGCATTCTCACAATGACTCCTCTTTGGCAATTCTACTAGCCGCCGGCATAGCATCTGTACCACAATTATTTTACGCTTATCGCAAACAAACGATTTCAATCAGACATCCCTTCCTATTCTCAGATCTCCTTCCTCTGGGCCAGCGATCCTTCTAACCATAAAGTAAGAATTAATGTGCATGGTACAAACTACAATGCCTGTTTTTTTATCCTCTCATCCACATATATTCTCTTTTTCACACAGAAATAGTGGGAATAAACTATCCTACATAATTTTCAAAACTATCACATCCCCCACAGATTTTTTCATACTTGTACAGTCTAAACTTCACTGTGATGCAGAATACCACTCTCCTGCCTAAAGAAGGAGGAAACTGACCCAAAGAGTACCTAGGACTATATGTCATATATGCTTCGTAGGGACTGTAGTGTACCGAGCTGAGCGATCTACATCTGTCATATAGCATTGTAATGTTGGTGTGCCTAGATGTTTTTGTTAATTCTACTAAACTGTACAAAAAGTGTAGGTGTATTTCTGTTTTTTACTTTTTTTTACCTTAAAATACATCACAATAGCAGGCAGGAGCAATGATTCACATGACACTCTGCCCATGATTCACAACATAAAGCTGCACTGCGGATATGTTTATAGATCTTCTCTGTAGTTCGGAGGAAAAATGATGAAGCAACATCTGCGGCTGATTGGCTGTATATTTCAGCTCGGATTGTTGAATGTAATCATCTGTGTTACCTGCTAGTAGTCGATGGAAAAGCATGATTTAAACAACAACAAAAAAAAAAAGCTTCCCAGAAAATGATGCGGACTACTGTGTGAAGGTTGAAATGCCGCTTTACAAAGCAAGATCACAGCAGTGCACTTAGCTACGTCAGTCACACTAACACATTAACTGGTTTTAGTGACTTATCTTTCCCAGAATAGATCCCAATACAATAGGCTTATTTCCTTTTAATACATACGTTTATGTATGGTCTGTTAGGGAGAGAACCAAACACCGGTGGAAAATGTTTGCTATGTTAGTCTCTTTGTGCTTGGTAAAGAACTATTTTAACAAAAAACGGTGACATAACGAGGACACTGAGAACATTCAGAGTGGATTAATAGTTCCAGTACTTGCCTTTAACAGACCCAAAGCCTGTTAAAGCCCGTCAAATGTGACAAATCATTAATCACAGAATGTAATGCGTCTTAGTGTTCTTGATTTAACCCCTTAAGGACCAGGCTGTTTTTTTTTTAAACTTTTTGTACCATTTGGGACCGTGGCTGTTTTAACACTTTTGCGGCGCCCGTGTTTAGATGTAATTTTCTCCTCACTCATTTAGTGAACGCACACAAGTTATATATAGTTTTTCTTCAGGACAAGAAGGTCTTTCTTCAGATACAATTTGTTTATCGTATTATCTAATTTCCTAAAAAAAAAATTATTAAATTATGATAAAAAATTTTGAGAAGAAAAACACTTTCTCTCACTTTTATTTGAAAAATAAAATAAAAAAAGGATTTTACTCTATTTGTCCTCAGTTTAGAAATACCCAATGTTTTTTTTTGCTTTTTTCTGCAAGTTATTGGGCAATTAGTACAAGTAGCATTTTGCTATTTCAAAACCAAGTTTTTCCATATCTGGTGATTCTGCCCCATGTGCTATTGCCCAATCAAACAATAGGAACACATGTTCAGCAACATCTCCTGAGTACAGTGATACCACCCATGCATGAGTCTGGTGTTTGGGGGCTAAAAAGCCACATTTGGGATATGCACTTTTCCCCCCTGTGCCTATGCCCTATCTTTGAACCATGCCACTCCAATTTACCCCATCAAGCCATTCTGGGGCCAGAAATGGCCCCTGATGCCGATCTTGGTGTTGCTGAATGTTGCTTTCTAAGCTTGTTTAATGAAATGACTTGCCTGGTACGTCATTGGTTGTTACCCAACCGTTTGTGTCTGACGTGACAGTCACGTCATCGGTGGTTAAGGGGTTAAACATGTAGATCTGTATACGTGTATACATTTTTGTAGAGGAGAAGGGCTAGAAAAAGGGAACACACTGAACTCTATTTCTGCCAATAATTTATCCCCCGATTGACACAGCGCTCCCCATCTAATTATTTTTTGTCTTATTTTTTCGCTCTGATGAGAAGCCAGACCATCTCATAATAAAGAGAGCGTGTAGCCCTTTTGACACATTTCTTCTCATAACTGTCATACTTGCATTATTTTTAATTCAGTCTGTTACTTCCATTTCTTAGTACATTAAACCCATTTCAATTCCTGCTGATCTCACTGCCAATCGCTCTTTTTTCTCATTGTTTTCGGTTTGATTGTTTGTTGTGTTTTTCAGTTTGTAGAAATCTGAAAGCACGTTGACTTATGATAACAGAGAATATAATCCTCTTTAGTGCTTTTTTCATTAGGCAAAATGCATAATTTTCCTTTGTAGCAATGCCAGTTTAATTAATATTTTTAAAGTAATAGGAGAACATCCTCCAATTTAATTTTTGCTTAGTCTGAATTGTCAATACCACACATTTGTAAATCCTACATATTGTTTAAATATTTTTTATTTTTGAAGGCTTATCACAAAAATACATCCATAAGCATCTTTAGTTCATATTGTCAGAATTGCATGATAAGCTGCATGGTTTTTATGCTCTATTGACCATAAGTTCTTTTCAGTTTTATTAATTAGGGATTTCACATTAAGTTGTACATCAGTAATTAAATGTATACATTCAACAATATTGACATTTGAATTATCTCCCACAAATGCCCAAACAGCTCGGTTATATTAACTGTTTTTCTCAGAAAGTATGTTCATTTTCATCACAGTTAAGAGAACCTTTACTGTTTGTCTATGCCCTTTTGAATGAGATTGGAGATAACATTTCTGATTATGATTTACTATCCAGACTCCCAAGTATGCTAATTGGCACACTTGGTATATAACCAGATACCCCCCCAGCACACAGAAAACCCTACATTTGGAAGTATTGTGAAAAAAGTCTGACTAAGTTTGGTAAAGTTATGATTGTATATGGATACTATATGGATACAATACAATAATTTTATATTTTGGGGAATATTACCAAATCGTGTGTGTAAATGTTAGTGTGTGAGCATATATGTGTAAATGTTGGTGTGTGAGTATGAATGCGTATGTGTGAGCATGGATGTGTATGTGTAAGTATTTGTGACCATATGTGCCCAGGACACATATATTTTTTACAGATTGCTGACCAGCCTAGATAAAATGCTGCCCTGTAGTATGGAGGATATATAACTGGCTAATTGGCTCCCTTCCATAAGTCTATACATTCCACACACTGCAGGGCAACATTTTATCTGGGCTGGTCGGCAATATGTAAAAATGATATGTGTCCTGGAAAACATGCATGATGTGGTCACCCTAGTATGTGCGAGCATTGATGTGTATGCATGTGTGAGCATGAATGTGTAGGATGTAGGTGTGTGTGGGGTGTAAGTGATTATGTCCATGTACATGTGTGTTGGCATGAGTATGTGGTAGTGTGTATCTGAATTAGTAAGGGGACAAGGGGGTACCAAAATATAGGATCCAGGAAGCCATGTTCACAAAGAAGGCATGGGGAGAAGCAGACAAATACAGAAAAAATAATTAATCCAATTTTAGTGATTTAGTTATTAAGGAAGACTAATATTTTAATGAGAAATTGTATTTTTTTTATGAAGTCATGATGAAATCCAGTTCTTTGCCTCATAGACTGCTTGCTGTGATGTTTATGAACGCAAGCAGGGCTGTGTTGAATAAAGGAACAATTCAATTAATAACATAAAGTGGAAGATTTATCTGACTTCAAAATTCTATTAAATTGATGGTAAGAACCTCCAAATTATGTTCATCTTTAGCAACATGGGTGACATCTGGTTTAATTTGGCAACTCATTAGGTAATAATCCATTTAAAAATAAATGTTGTTTTCTTTATGTGAAACATCGGAGAGCATTGTCTTTTTTAAGCAAGAGACATGATGAGGTAGATGCATGTGTGAACCTCACACATATTTAAGAGTTAGTGAGTTACCTAATAGATTTATTTGGAAATATATAAGTACATTTACAAAACTATACTGCCACAGCCAGGAAACGCATTATGTATACAAGCTCTGTATATACAAGCACTGTGCAAATGTTTTAGGCATGTGTGAAAAAATGCTGTGACGTAAGGAACCTTTCAAAGATAAACATGTTAATAGTTTATTTTTTATTATTTAACAAAATGTAAAATCAAATCAAAATTTGCTGTGATTTAAAACAAGGGGTTGGCTTAATAATATTGTCACGTGTTTTGATATGTTTGTACCAGTTACTTGTTATTTGAATAAATAAAGTATTGACTTTTCGTGTCACGGTGCAGAAGGTGAAGCTTACTGCACTGTGGCCAAATTGTCATGCAAAGGTTGACTTTAATAAACAATACATTATAAATATTACTGTGTTCATGTGTATTTCTTGGGACGGGTGAGGGCGCCGACATTGATGGTACCTTAGTCAAGTTCCTGTGTTTTTGGCAATAGTCAGGTTGCTCAGCACCCTTGTTTCTATGT
>VKOC01001100.1:0-21010 GCA_009364415.1 Spea multiplicata | reverse complement strand
TACGTTATAATCCTTCTGGACATCTAAGGTTCTATATTAAATACTGTGGCTGCTGAAATTTTACATTTCAAAGACTTTGCTGGGGTTTTTATAGGTCGGAAATTATTTTTTTTAATACTTTCTACAATGTCACAACGTCCCCTGGTTGGTTATTTTAGGTTTAAGTTTAACTAAGGCAATGGAAGAACACTGTGGGAATACTTTAAGATTTAAGAATAAGGATCAAGAAACAGCAATGGAAGGGTTTCTGGGAAGAGGTATGTCTTTTCAAAGAGTGAGCCATAAAAAAATGACCCAAAGTAGACTGTATTGTTGTAGGGGCAGACGGATAACAACTTGCCCTAAAAAACATATGCAGACACACATGAGTATTCAACAAACGCTGCAGTGCAATGTAAAAGATGGGGAGCAGTGCTGTATATGTGGAGGTCCCTTCCGTAGGCCTGACCCGGGGCAGTTCCACCAATTGCCCTCCACAGACCAATCAAGCTGTACAATCACACAGCATCATAACCTGGCACTCATTAGTTCACAAGGAAACAATGCCACTGAGATTATCACAGACCTCCATGGGTACACCTGGGCTAGTTTTAATGGTGATCTTCGATCTCTCCAACCGTTCCACTGAAAGCTGTAGCACACTAGTGCCCTGGCTACCAGGCTGATTGACCCCAAGTACAGCCCATGGTCTGCTTCGTCTAGATCTACCAGAATACACCCCCCTAAAACAGAGATAGAGCCTACACTTAAGATGCAGTTGCCTGTAGGAACCTCGCATATACAACAGATAATGGAGTTCTAATGAAATTGCAGCGTTTCAAATGGCAGCGTTCGTGGTTGAGCATGGGTGGGAAAGACAAGACTTCAATAAAGCTACAATAATCTTACCCCTACATTGTAAACTTGCAAGAACAGGGCCCTATCGTCCTTTTGTACTAGTTTGTTATTGTGTACGATTTAAAATGATTGTACTGACATATATTACAGAGCTGCAGAATCTGCTGGCACTATATAAATGCAATGTGAACTTGATGATGGTAGTGTATAATGCTGGAGAGGGGGTTCCTGCACTATGAGAAGAAGGGATGCTAGTAACAAGTAAAAAGAAAAGTAATCTAGGATAGCTGGATAAGCAAACTACGTGGAGCTGCTTTGTCCAATTCCGTAAAATGAACTAGGAAGCAAATACTTTATTTCATTTTTGGCACTAAAAAAATACAGCTCACTTTTTTTTTGTGTATTTACTTATTTAGTTATTTGCAGATGGGAATTTGTGATGGTTCTGTTTTAATGGACGTTTCACTTAACCCCATTCACTTCCAGGAGGAGACAGGCCATCTGGTGCTGAATAGGGTTAAGAGATGATAGCAGCTTTGTGAAATCAGCAGCATTCACACATTTCTTTCTGCCCTGAAATATTTAGTTGCTTAGGAGGATAAAAGCCTTGAACAACAGTAAAACAGCAGTTTTGAATTCATTCCCAGTGCTAAGAGAAAACGCTGCAGCCAAAATGCACAGAATTGACATTTTTCTTTCTCCTTGTGATTTTTTTCACTCAGTGACATTTGGATTGCAGCAAACATTATTTAACCCTCCGTATGCTGGAGCTGATTTTTTTTTTTGCATTAATATCTTAGGCAGTGTTTTCTGAGATTACCCTTCATTTAACTGTTTTACTTACATTTTCAAAAAGATCCATTTGGCATTAAAATGTATGATTTCAGCTTACATCTGGGTCAAATTTACCATTAGGTAAACTAGAATCCATTGGGTTGACTGGAATTTAAAAGAAGTAAGGAGGAAGTTGCCCAATCCGACCCATTTTCATCACATGCCACCCATTTTTGGGAATGTTTGACAAATTTCCACCTATGCGTTTCTTAGCTTGGGCTTAGGCTGATAAAACAGAGACATTTTACAATCTCTTTTATTTAAAAGTGAGATACGTTCTACTTAAGTTCAATGAAAAGTGGTTGTTTGCCTTATTATGGAACAAACCAGAACATGACTTGAAACAATGAAATGGATTTCTTTTGAGTCTTGCAATCTATGTAACAATGTCAATAAGCCATTTTATGTGATGTATTATATACATGGCATTCTGAAATCTTTAAACCCAGGATATCAAACTTTGCCATCTGAAATGCTGAGATGTTTGTACAATCTACTGGGTCTATCACATATTGACTACATGCCCCCTGATGGGACATTTGCCTCTGGACTCAGCTTGTATATGTCTCTCCCTTTGATTCATTTACAAAGATCTGGGAGCACAACAGGACATGTATAACAACTACATCTACACATTTAGATGCATTAAACTTCTGATGTATGGAGCAAGAGTCTGGTTAGTACTCAACATATGTTCCTTAATCATCTATTCAGTTCCTGCCTAATACAGCAAGTTGAAAAGACACTTCTGGGCTCAGCGTATAGTTCTCTTGGGAGGTAAAGGGACAAGAGTGCTAACCAAAAACAGAACCGAACAGCATCTTTATAACTGGTGACTTGTAATAATGCTATTAAAGAGTTTTTTGAGCAAGTGCACAGGAATGACCAAGAATGTATGCATTGTTATACATGCACACTATAAGGAAGAGTGCTAACTGTGCTAAACCAGAGTATAACTTTATTGCGCAACATCTTTATAACCCTTCACGTCCGCCATCATGAAAGTTTCCTAACAGCAGGGCACTCTTTACCTAGTGTACCGGTTTCTCTTAGTTTGCCAGTTCTAGTTTTGTCATATACACTGAATATATGTATTGTATGAAGTGCTATGTAATTAAAAGATGATAATAATGTTATATATGATTTCTGGTAGAGTAACACGACCAGTCACAGTCCATGTCACTGTATGACCGTAGCCATGGAATCTTCTCAGCGCTTTAGTTATAGGGAAGAGTTTCCTCCAGTATTAAACGAATACTGGAGGATTCTAAGAATTCAAATTTCTCCTTAGTGTGTTAGAAGAGCTCTGCTTTTGAAAAAACATTGCAGGGTTTTAATAAAGAGCAATTTTGAGGCAAAACTTTTGAAGGTTCTATCACCGCAGCAATGAATGGGATAGCCCAATCATTTGAAACATTGGTTACCATGTTGATAAGATTACTTTTGTACTAGAATTCCTTCTTGTAAACAGATTATATCAACCGGCTTTGTATATGGCTACGTTAATGAATTCAGCCTATGACAAACAAAACAAACATAAACTTCACAATTATTATTATCTTGTTTTCTTTGTATTTCTGGTCAATAAATTATCCTAGAAAAATGATGCTGTAAGATGAAAGTGGAAAGAATGAGATTGCATAATGTTGACGCATATATTCAGACCACACAGACTAAATAACATATCACAGATGACTGCGGCTCATCTGAAGTCAAGGAAACATCAGTACAGATTAAGAGCCTTGTTTTCATTACTTCAGGGAATAGCAGAATGTAGCCGGAAAAGTCTGTTCCTGCAGTATGTTGCCATCATCTATTCAGTTCCTGCCTAATACAGCAAGTTGAAAAGACACTTCTGGGCTCAGCGTATAGTTCTCTTGGGAGGTAAAGGGACAAGAGGAACGTGTTTTTATAGCACTTTATTTTCTGTCTCTTACTTGACCTGCCATGACATTTTCAAATGCAAACTGTTAGATGTGGTACTGAAGTGTAGAAAAATAAGACTATGGCGCTGCAAAAGATTATTCAGGGAGGGGAAATTCACCTGTCAATCCCCCAAAGACACATGTTCCGAGCTCGGAATTTTGGCAAAAACAAATAAAAAAAGGAGAACATTTGCTCAAGAATACTATTTGTACCAGAATAGGATTTTGCATCAAAATTGTTACACCTGCATCAGCATGAGAGTAGCACATGCTCAAGTAGAACAAAACATGGGATGCAAAACTACTTCTTGTCAACCTTGCTGAACACTTTGGCAGCAATGTGCTGCACAGACACTGGGTTATCCAGCAGGGAAGAAGGAAATGTGTTTCTGCGTGGAAAATATAACTCCAGCTTTCTATGTGGTCCAAACCAGTTAACGACTCAAGAATATAATATAGGCAAGTAGTCAATGTATAATGTACACATTTATATAATCAAAACTCGAGTGCGCAAAACTGTCCGCTTTGGGACATCAGATCATAATCAGAATCTGGCAATAGTCCCAGATCTGCTGGAACAGTCCTGACAACTGGGCTTTTATCTCAGCAGATATCCTGATTATTATGGCTGTCGCCTGCCAGCGGTGCTTCAAGTACAATGAATGAATTGTGCACGGCACATGCAAAAAAATAGAAGGTGGGGTGTTTGTCACAATGTCACCCACATATTGCTAGATGATCTCAGATGCCCGTTGGTGGGCTGGGAAAGGGACCATGGATATTGTGAAAATAAAATGTGAAATGTTGTTGAACTCACAGCTTAATATTGAACTACTAGGAATATTTGGTCTTCTTTCTCTACAAATTGACAGGAGCATCGCTAAGGGGGCTGAAGCCCAACTGTTTTGGTGGACAGCAAATATTCTGACTCCAACGCTCAAGTGTACTTCAGCTTTGGATATCTGGGGCTGCCCACTGCTTCCTGCCTTAGCCCAATTGTAGGTCCATGCTCCCACTTTACATGTACCCATGTTGTTGTATGGTGTTAAGAGTGCGTTTGTGTTAGTGTAAGTATGAATGTGTTGGTATATGGTGTTAGAGTGGCAGGGGAAGTGGTGTAAGTGGGAGAGAAAGTGTGTGTGTATGTATTTTTAGGGTTAGAGTGAGTGTGTGTTAGAAGGGCAAATATCACAGCCTCCCTTCCAGCTTCACAGGACACTGCAGAGACAGGGACACTTTGCTATTGCTGCAAGCTGCAATTGATACAAGTGACATTGCTTTGATAAAAAGAGGGAAGCCATCAACACATAAGTTACAGTTTATGGAAGATTTCTTCTGCTTTTATTTTAGCTGGTGTCATTTTTACACAGATCGCATGCATATATGCAAAAAGCAATTGCAGAAAAGGTAGCAATGCGTCTCCAAACTAGTAAGAAAAAATAATTTTATATCTATACATTTGCAGGATGAAAAACAGACTTTTGTGAAAGTCACTAATTGAATTCCCGAGGAATGAGTGATGCATTACATATATCAATTAGGTTATTGGGATAAGCCTGTTATTGGCTCCTAAGAGATACAATCGAATTACACGAACCAGGGGTAGCATAGTCAGCAATTTCAGACAAGATGTGAAAAAGATAAAGGAACAAAAACTGATTGGCTCGAAACAAGGTCATGAAAAGAAGTCCCAGCAGACATTAGAAAATGACTTAAAATACCCAGAAACCTAATAATAAAGAGGCAGAAAAACTATTATGAGCACATTCAAATGTATACATATCGCATTAAATACCGGTATATATTAATTTAATGGGGATGATTTGTGGTGAACCATAAGGTATTGTTACTAGGTCCAAACATACAGGGGTTGCAATGTTTTTTCTTCTTTTAATGTACTGGTCCATTTCTCTTTCTGACATGCTCCCTCTCTCACACTTGTCATGGAGATGATATGTAGTGTTCTCTAAACCCGCTACTGTAGCCAGGAGGCTAGGTGGCAAATGCTCAATACATTTAAAAGTCCCTTGCAGCTGCTTGTCCTCCTCTTACCCTGTGTTCACGGTTATGCATTGTTTTTGATGTGTCTGAGACCTCTATTCTGCGTGGTCTAGCAGGCAAATCTTTGATTTCTCTGGGAAAGACCACTCTTCTTGCAATATATGTAGACAGGGAAGGGAAGCAGTGTTTCTAGGAATTTCCTCTAGGAGCTGATCCCCCAGGGTGTTCTTCCTCCAGCTTCTTAGGTGTGGAGTCACTTTGGGGACACAGAGCTAGCGGGATATGGGGGCATGGCTAACCGGTAATAGACTGGAAAAGGAGAAGAGCATTGGCAAAGAAAGAGACAGGGAATCAGTGGACCCCAAAAAGCACTTTCCCAAAAGCCATACTAGAGACTCAATGATCAGCTGATTCCTGGAGCCTCCAGAAAATCTCATCACATATGTCAATCTGCTATGTCAGATTGAGAAGATGCCTTATAACGTGATATGTTCGCTTGTCCAGTCTGAAGTTCTAATCAATAAATACATCTTTTTATGTAATGGGCCTTACACCTTTTCAGAGATCAGACTCAAAACTACACTGTGCAATTATGAAAGTGAGTGATCTATAATATATTTCTTCACGCATTCTTCTTCTTAATTCTTATTTATCTCTGGTTGTTTTGGAGATACAAATTGCTTTTACATTGCTTGGCCTTCTAGCTATCTTTATATAATGCAAAACAGCACTTTATCACACTGTATAACACAGGAAACAATCAAATGTCATAAACAAAACATAAAGAAAGCGTCTGGCTTAATATACACTTTTGTCATCGAGTACAGTTCTATGCAAGTTTTATATTATTGGATTGTCTCTGGAGTCTTTTGTATGATTGAATCTGTTAGCGGGCATCCTGTATCTCTCTATCTAAAGAAGTTGATCAATCTTAATTCATTTTGTAATGTGATTTGCTGTTTCATCTCTGAACATTTAAATAATAGAAACAAAGTTTGGATAAATAGACTATCATGTGTCTCAGTTCTGACTAAACAAATGTATTAAAATGTTCTTCTATGTGGGACATTAAATAGCTCAACAGCATTAGTTGAACTGCAACGTCCATGATCCTCTGCTGGCCACCACTGGGTGACCAATGAAAGAAACCCAACTTTTCCCACCCTCTATAGAGAAATTTAATGTAATATGGTTATGAAAAAAACTTGGGTAAGTTGGAATTATGAGAATCTAGATAAAAGGTGTATATTTGGAGTATGGAATAATCTGTTATGGAAATTGTAATTGCACCACTAGGTATGTGTGTCATCATTATACATAGGATTTCACTCAAAGTCTCCATAAATCACAGATGATCACCTGGCTTCTGGGTCAGTGTTTAAGATAAATTAACAGAACATAAATCAGAAAGAGGAAGTTGGTTTATCTTGAAAATTGCTGCTGAATCACCAAAAAAAACTTAAAAAAAGCAAGCTGCTTCATTTCTATTGACTTTAACTGCACCATGTTCTCAGAGAAAAGGCTACACATTCTTATGCTTCTCTTTTGTTCAGGTCATTATATTATATATAGGAAATGTTATTCATCAGGGGTATATACTTAGAGGCCTGGATAGTGTTAACCCACCCCTGCAAACTTTTTTGAGTAGTCCCCCTCTTTTTAAGTTGGACCTTATTTTAAGATATAAAATGGTGCAGGCCTGTACCAGCTATCGGGCAAACTCAATGTTCCCTCCCATGTATCATTATTGTTGCAGATTTGTTCCCCCCGAGATATGCTGCCACTCTGCCGAGATATGCTCTGCCCTCCCGAGATATGCTGCCACTCTGCCCTCCCGAGAATATGCTGCCACTCTGTCCCCCCCGAGATATGCAGCTACTCTGTCCCCCCTGAGATATGCAGCCTCTCTCGTTTGCGCCATGTGCTTTAACAATCTCCCTTTGGAAAGTGCTGGCAGGGGAGGCTGTCTCAACGCAGTGCATAGACGTCCACGGCTGCTGGAGAGTAGGATCCAGGTCCCCTGCAGCGCTGCGGGGGATCTGGATCCTAATTCTGCTTTCTGGCCGGCGCCCGGAACTGCATGTCCCGGGCGTTGGGCGATAAGAATTGCTCATTCCTGTGCTAAACACCGCTTATAGGCCGCACCCCCACTTTAAAGACTTAAAGTGGGGGGAAAAGTGAGGCCTATATTCGGGCAAATAGGGTAATTACTGCCGTATGCTTTAATAGTGTAAGAGTGTAGTATACTTTATCAGCAGCTGGCCTTAAAGTGTCACAGCTGATTTAAGCCTCCAGTTTGGCTCTGACGTGATGGAACACGTCACTCTGCATGTCTGTATTTGTCACTCGCTTATATGCAGTTTCGTAATGCAAAAGAAAAAAAGCAGCACACCAATTCTAGATGCACATACAGGTAGGGAAAACAGGAGTATTGTCATAAAACTAGACTTCTCAGAGCAGCACCAGACAACTACTGGATCAAAATAACCAAAATACAAAAATATTGTGCTACCCAAGGTATGAAAAACTTACTTTGTATATTAAGTGTGGCTGCACATGAAGTTTGTCAGTCTGATGAGTATATTGGCATTTCACAAAGACCCGAAATGAACCTTGTTACTCCAATATGTCCGCTTAGATTGATTTCATTCATTTGATAGCCTCTAATACTATTTCTTTTTTTAAATTACTCTCAATGAACAAATATGCTTTTTATAGCTTTGGTGGTGCAATCTTTTTTGTATTTTTGTAGTGTGGAAATTCTGCATGCCCCATCAGATCAATGATACGCAACTCTTCTTATTTACTATGCAGTTTATCCATTCCTGATTATATTTACCATGGATTTAAGTAAAGCCTCAAAAACGTGGTTATCAAAGTCTTATAATACTTTTTTTTTAAGGTTATTTGTATTCCATATTGGCCGAGAAGGTTTCTTGCAATTATTTTCCACTGCCTACCTTTTCTTTTACAATAAAAAGGCTAAGTCTCTTTGCTATTGTCTGTTGATTGAGTTTCAGTGCCTTAGACTGTTAAAGATTGTGTATAAAAACTGAATATACAGAGGGATTAGCAGGAATGTAATAAGCCATGACATTGATTGGCAGTTTCTCAGAAATATAGCTCCCTATTTACAAAACTTGGTAAACCCAAAGCCTTTTAATATGCACTCCGTAATAAAAGCGAAAAGAATCAGTATGTTTAGGAGGGGGTTATGGTTGCCATTAAACAAACAATGCTTGAGAAATGCAGACTTTTTCTCTCCGTCAAACATCTGGGATTCACTGAAAGCTTTCTGGTAACTAATGAGACAGCACAACAGGATTCACTAGAATCCCAATTGTAAAATGTGGACCACGCTCCACGGAACAAACAGATTGCAAAGGGGAGTAATAAAAACAATTTTAGGTTTATTAGTCTAAGTTAGGGGGCAATTCAGTTGGATAATACGTCTTCACACATGGTGGATTTAACAAAGAGAACCTTCACTCGTTAAGAAGAACAGGCCCGTATATATGAAGGTGATATGCTTCAGGTTTGATCATTAACAGAAACCAGTAGTAGGGTCTAAATGGTTTAAGTTCACAATTCCTTATCTTTTTCTCTAGGATTGTTCTGTGTAGGAATGTCCGGGTAATACAGAAGGATATTGTTTCCTTTTATTGTTTCATATAAAGAAAAATGTATACACTTAGGAATATCGATTAAACGAATTACACCAGACGGATGGCATGGGGGCACTCAACTTCATGTATTTGCCCTCCAGAGCAAATAATCATTACACTTGTAAGTATGTGATCAAAACATTATTGTTATTACTGCTATGAATGAATTTGTGTTGGCACACCCATTCATTCATCAAGCTATGTTTCTTTAGAAAATAAATAAATAAATATAGAAAAATAATTTAACAAAGACAAAATTGAGCTACTGTCCCAAAGCTACTTTATTATAATAAAAATAGCCCCATTTGTAAATCCACAAAAAGGAGATTCCTCAAAATATTATATATATATATATATACACACCAACATACATATATATATACACACAATATATATATATATCTATATCTATATCTTATCTATATATTATATAGATATAGATATATACATGGCTAATGGCTAGGTGGGCCTCATCTCTGCCATCAAACTAAATAAGACAATTATTATTTGCTACACAACACAGTTTGTTTTTTTGGGTAGTTTGTTACATTTGAAAACGACATCCTATTTATTTTTCTAGAAATACATATTTTGCAACGGAAAACAGGACACATCCCATAAGACTAAATGTCCAGCTTTTCCTCATAGGTGTGAAAAACTGAATAATGTGTGGAAATAGATTCCCTCTTCACTTGTGAGCCCTGGTCTCATGAGATGTGATATTATGATCTACTGTGACAACCATAGAAACAAAATCAGAACTGCCTTGTAAAGGCGCAGGTGTCTTAAAGGAACGCTCCATCTCCTAAACCAAATAATAATACGCAAATAAATGCTTTACATCAGCTGCATTGAACTTCAGTGAGGTACGAAATGAAACCTCGGTTTAATAAATATAGATATTGTAATTGGAAAGCTGCACAAAACTGGTATACAGGGACATCTGGAACAGATTGCTATAGAAGAATACCCATGAACGGTAAAGGAATCTTTGTCAGCAAAGCAAATACAACATGGCCGCCAAGTATGGTAACATGTCAACTATTCAGGAATGCTTTCAGTAGCCCCTGGAAAGTTTTTCTTGTTTCAGAGAAATGGCTCTGGACTTATGTAGCCAAGTTTTTTAACCTCTTCTTAACTTTGCCATGACTTCTGCCAGTGCTTGATATTCAGAGATGGATTAACCATTACGGAAGAGGGCAGAAAGTGGTCTGATGCCAACGAGGCCCACAATGTATGCATGTACGTAAGAGTAAAACATAGTATGACCTTTGACATTGTTTTTTTTGCAACGATGCATTAATATATTAGTATGGATCATTGCGACTGAGTTGCCTCTGTGGAATCCATTGTGTATTAGGGTGATAATTATCAAAAATTAAATATGTGTTAAAGAAAACATAATGGTTTGGAGTTAAGACACGTGATCACTTTGTAGTCGCACGACTGCATGCTGCTGTGCATTCATTAACCATCTTCTTACACTTCTCCGTGACTGCAAATGTTTCAACTTGCAAATCCTTCCATTAACCCAATATCTAGTTAGATCAAAAGACTTAAATATTTTAATGAGGCATTCTTTGATCACTTTCCATTATTCACATTTTACAAAAGGCAAAAGTTGGGAGTGGAGATATATAAAATATTTATTGAGCAGCTTTTGTTAAAAGTAAATGTATCAAAGCTAAAATGAGTTTATGTTTTAAACATGTCCACGCTCCGCTGTTTCATTAGCCTTGCTGCCATTTTATTTTGATAAAAGAAGTGGGAAAATTGAGAAAATTAATATTTTCATTGAACCGTTCCATAAGAAGCTCAGTTGCACACTTTCAAGTAGCTACACCACTTTTAGCGTCATTGGAGGTAAGCTCAAGAGTTGTGATTTGTGTTTGTATCCAAAAAAATAATGTTTGCCCCAACAGCATTTCAGCTCCTTGGTATTCTAGTATTTTATTCCACCAGCAACCTAAGCCGTAGATAGAATATAATGCAGTTAGCTACGCCAAAGGTGCTTTTCCAGTTTGTTAAACATTAATTGTACTATCTAGTATGTTAAGCAAATAAACGTTAGCTGATCTATTATGTTGCTCTTTGCTCTAAAGGTTTTATAACATCAAAATATCATAGTGACTTTTGGGTGTCTATGGCATCAACCTATTTTCTGAACAGGTGCCGAGACTTGCACTGCATATTCAAGATGGAGTCTTACCATTGACTTACATAGTGGCAAAATGATATAAACGATATCTCGCAGCAGCCGACCGACATTGAACACAGTTACTGACTTTATCGTCTAAGTCCTTCACATATAATTTGCAAATCTATTTATTTTCTCCAAATGTATAACTTTGCATTTGTCAAATTGCTCCAGGAAAGTAACATCTAGTTCAGACTGTATCACCTTAACCAGTGTTGTGCCATCTACAAACAAGGATAAGTAGCTTTCAGTACCCACTGCAAGATCATTAACCCCTTAATGACAAAGCCCATACATGTAGGGGTTCAAAATGCATTGTTTTTATTGGGTTTAGGGACCGCCCATTGTCCTTAAGGGGTTAATAAAGACATTAAAAAGCAGCGGACCTAGGGCAGAACCCTGAGGAACTTTACTTAGCACTTTGTCCACTTGAAGAATTTTGCGTAAGCCTATATCTTTTAATTTGTACAGTTTCTTTCATGAGAAACTTGAGCTGGATCAAATGCTCTCACAAAATCACATCCACTGAAAGACCCTAATATATTTTTACTCATTTCTTCCTAGAGCGCAATTAAATTAGTCTGACACGATCTGTCCTTCACAAAACGAAGTTATCCACAAATAATTCTCATGTTATCTAGATACATGGGCAATATGAAAGCCTTATTAGTTCATAGCTAGTCTACCAACATGTAAAATGTAACAGCTATGGAGAGTATTTCTTTAATTTAAAAATAAGGTTTATATATATTGATAACAATGATTTAAAATATATAAAATATATAATATTTTATAAAATTATATAATATAATATAAATTATAAATATTTATATAATATAAAACTATATTTCTTAATTAAAAAAAAGGTTTATATATATTGATAACAATCATTTAACATTTTAGTCTCCAATAATTATCATTTGTACCTAAAAGTACACTAGCACTGTTTTATAAGCTATATAAAAATGAATAATTTTAACATTTACAAAAATACTTTGGGTTAACTGTAGACGAAAATCAGAATATGTGCCTCTAGAGGATACTTGCATGGCGAGTACATTTTGTTCCAGACAACTGAATCATATACTGTGGAAAAAGACGCAAAGGATTCTGGAAGTGTGCATGTAAATGAGCAGGGAAAGTTACTTGTAGGGCAAAGTTATTAATCATGTCTTCTCATGTATATGGCTTCAATTAAGATTGTTGATAAAATTTGAATTATGAAAAGGGATCTAAGGATATGTCCTGAAATGATTATATCCTTATTCAAAGTATCAAGATTTGAAATTAAGGTTGGAAGTGGAATGAACGACTCTGTTTTGAGACAAGAAGGAGCCTTAACAATAAAAAAAAAAAACGTATCTAGTAGGTGGAACAATCTGGCTCTAATGCACAGGGGACAGTACCTGACCTTTATAGTCTTGCAGCAAACAGAATCTGCATTTTTATGTATTGCATATCCATGGAAAAGGACAATTTAAATTAATCTGTAAAGTTGAACTCTACTGCACTTATTTTTTCCTTTATTTATCTCCATGGCACACTAAGCTAGTAGCCCCGTAATTAATCATATGACAAAGACGTCCTTGACGCAAAGATGTTCAAGCATGCATTTAAGAAGCTATACTATTCTGCTATACAGCCTATGTAGAGATGGGGTCATCATCTTGCATGTCAAGTATCAAAATAACTTGATTTAAATAAATATATGGCATAAGTTATATAGCTTTTAAATGCACATGACCAGGCTATACTGCTGCCATGATATATACATCTAGACAATCATTTGACAATATACTCATAATTACACATATCATTCTATATTAAGAAATATGTCACAATACTACTTAAAGCTTGACGGCACCTATATAAAACCTCAACTGCAACACAATAATCATGGCTAATTTAGACCGAAGAGAGTAAAAAAAAAAAAATATATATATATACATTATATATATATATATATATATATATATAGGAGAGAGAGAGAGAGAGAGAGAGAGAGAGAGAGACAGAAAAATATTCCAACAATTACTTATAGTATAGAAAGCTACATAGTATAATTAGATCCGTTGGATATGAGATATTTGATCAGCCAATATGAAGCTTTGTGCATTATGGTTAGCGATAATATACATTTGTTCCTATGTTTTAGACCTGCAGTATTAAACAATCACAATGGACGCATTTTTTCTTTTCTTGCTGCAATGTTCTCTATCTGTTTTTTATCTGGCATTTACAAGAAAAACACATGCAGTGCAGTAAAGAACTTGATCAATATTTTGCTGGGCTTCTTTAGTCTTAACATTCATTTTTAACAAAATACTTAAGTTGGGCAAGAAGAGTTTAAAATTCCTTTGTAAGGTATACACCAGCAAAATTTTGACCAAAGTTCTACAATAAAATAAATGATCGTCAGTAGAGTTGTCCCATCAAGGTTTGCCACTTATAACAACGTAACTACTAAAGCTTACGTAAATCTAAGGCCGTGGTTACTGTTATATAGTTACGCTGTTTAGCTTTTTATTTATAATTATAAACAAAAGGGATACTTATATTCATAACCAAAAAAGAAGCATGTAAAAGTTGTATTATTCCTGAAAATTTATGTAAGAAAGCAAATGTCCACGATATATAGCAATGTCCACGATAGAAGATCATAAACGTTTAGAAATGAGCCAGCCTTAATTGTAGTAACGCTGATCATGTATAAACAAATAGTTTGGAAGCCTAAAATGTTGGCTCCCTTGAGGGAACAAAACAAAATGGCAACTTTGGCAATATGTTGTATGAGAATAAAGCGATATGTGCCTCTTTCGGTGCCCGTCGTTTGCCTACCAATGGTGCAGTGCTCCCCATTCCATCCCTCTCGGCATTCACATTTTCCATCTTTGCAAGTTCCATGTTCGGTGCATCGAGGGTGGCAAACGCGTTGGTCACATGCCACCCCAGTCCACCCTTCCTCACAACGACATGCTCCACCAATACAAACGCCGTGAGTGCCACAGTCCACTGAGCATACCTCTGTAACATATGTAAAACAACAGCGTGCATTATATAACCAACATACATTTAGAACATACCAAGACCTTCAAATGGGGGATGTACAGATGTATGGATAATTGGTAAATGTGAGCAAAATCAGTGTCTATGGATCCACCATAATTGGTAGAGATGGTGAAATTTAAAAGACAGCTGAGTGAAAAGGTGATAGGGACAGAGTGGAGAAGGGATTGTTAATTCTGGAGAAAGCGATGTTTTGCTATTCTGTGTGGATCCCGAGATGGATAGTGGTTCCTTTATGAAAGGCTCTCACCACCGGGTCTAACAATACTGGACTATAACTGATAAACACATACATTTGTAAAACTTTTGGATTACCTTTGCTTGCATTGTTTGTGAATAAACCACACTAACATAGGTGGAAAAGTTCATCTTATTGGATGTTCTATCAAATTGTTGTATGCTAAAGGCTTTACAAAACAGAATGTAGCACAAAAAGGTCATCATCGAAACCCTATATCTATCTATCTGTCCCAGTTAAGGCTGCAGCCCTGTGGAAAGTCTATTTTTGAAAACCAGTTCTACCAATGGGCTATTTCTCTGCCATTGCTTGAAAGCTTTAGCCTTGCATATCCTGAAAGTAGGATGACACATATAAATGAAGCATATTACATTTTTTATTGAGATCAAGGTTGTGATTAATTACCAAGCATAACAGTTCACTCAATCCAAGGAAAATTAACAATTCATATTTAATGAAATGGCTATGGCAATATAAATTACAGTTATTTGTCTTTTTTAATCCTCATTAGTTATATTAATGTGAAAAGGACTGTAATACATTTTAAAACAGTTAGAAATATTCTTCTTACCAACAGAGCAATCAGGACCCATCCAGTTAGGATCACAGCTACACAGACCTGAGTCGGTGAGGTATGTTCCATGTCCACTGCATTGATCTGGACATTGAGTTCTGGGTAGTTCACAGTTCTGGCCACCCCACCCTGGACTGCAGAGACATTCTCTGTTCACACAAACCCCGTGGTTGGAGCAAGTTGGGTCCATGCAGTCACCTATACGTACAAAAAAGCGTAAATAAGTGACGATGAGCAGGTTTCTTGGGAATCTATGACCAGTGCAAGGTATTTCACAAACAATTGTGTTATAAAGAAAAAAAACAAATGTAATACATATTCAACATGAAATATATTTAATTTTTATTGTTATTACAAGTTTTGGCTTCTGAAGACCAGAAACTCTCTTGGGTTTCTGCACGTATGTATCCCATTGAGCGCCAACCATATGTGGGTGGCAAAGTGGGAAGCTCTCTGTTTTTTTTTTAACTATAAAATTAAACCATTTAAGGCATTTGCTTATATTTCCTAGCCTATGTTAATTTAGCTGAATGTATTTTAATCACCATCTCATCGGAGGATGGTATATGGTTGGCATTATCGTGCAGGAGAATGCTGGCAAGTGATGGCAGAAAGATACCGTGCAAAGTGATGACATTGGGGCTGTATTTACTTTATAACATGACTCTCAATCAGTAACAGACTATCCTCTTTAAGAATATGATGTCATCTATGCCTGGCCACCGCATTACCTACACAACACGTTATGTTAGGGAGGCCTACAACATTTCCTTATAGATTTGAAGCCTTAAATAAATACAAAAACTTGGATATGGAACAAAAACATACACTACACTGATAAAAATATAGCAATCATTTAACTATTGTTATGTCAATGTTATATATTATTTTAAAAACATGTTAGTTAATTGGGTACCTTTATTGATTACAATATAACTTAACCATCTGACAATTCTGCCTATAGCCTAGTAACAGCATTTTAAAAACAATCTGTTTTAATTCAGGTCACATTATCCCTGAGGATACTTTACTTTTATTATAGAACATCATTTTTTAGCCTGGTACTGCTTAAATCTGCAGATTTGTCATAGGAGGACAGCTCCTGAGAGCATATACATATATATATACATTATATATATATATACATATGCATATATATTTACACTTTATGATCAAGGTATTAAAACACATATTAGGACCTGGACCTTTGTTTTATTCTATTTAAAAAATACAATAGAGATGTAGTTTGTGTCCCAAGGTTAAAAAAAGAGGTCAAGGTGTTCTCTAACCAATATGTACTGTGAGCCAGTGATGAACCATGAATTACATTTATGAAGTTAAATGTCATTGAAAAATGAGTTGCCCATGAAACTAGCAAATACAACACTACCAAGTTAACCTAATTTGTCAATTTCACTTATGTTCCCACCACAACGGAGTGCAAAATCTGACAAGTGTTACATTTCATTTTCCTTTGCAAATTTGTTAATAGAGCAGCAGTGTTTATGCGGCAGAAAATATGGATCCTATTGATTTCAATGTCACTTCTACTTCAGGTGAATTGTTTGGATACGAAATAACTATGATGAATATCCCAACTAAAAAGCTAACTTAAATAAAAAAAAATTACAGCTGATTCAGAGATTCCAATTCCATTTTGTTCTTGGATAAGGGCATATGAGTGACGCCACTTTATTATTTTTGGAAGACTAATCAATACATGAAATCACACCGTTTTACAGTAAAGTGTTTAAGTTTGTTTTCTGGCTAAGACAAATGCTGATAGAGTTATTGAAAGCAGAGATATAAGCTAAACGAAATATTGATTTAGGCAATTATTTAGATTAGGTCAAAAATATATACGCAGTATGTACAATGTTATGCGAAGGAGCAGCTTCTCTATAAGATTCTGTGCCACTGAATACAATATAATATGGACTCGATCCAGAGTTTCACTTAATACAGGACACTTCATAAGATGCCATCCGTCATTACCTCCCGTCTTCAATCGAAGTGCTTTTGGCAGAAGTGTTCTAGTATATTCTAAATGACTAAAGTCTACATTCACTATTTTCAGGCATTCTTCTGTGTAAATAATGTATTCAAATGTTCCCTTAACATAAGGTTATTTTGCTAATTACCATGTAGTTTACTCAATCTACCCATTTTTCTGTCTTCAAATCTTAAAATTGTATAAAATTGTATTTTAAAATTTTGTGATTTCCCCCCCCCCTCAAGTGATTGATGAGCTCATGTTTACCAATTTTTCATAGGTATCTAATTTTTTTAAAAAAATATCGCTCTAAAACGAATGGTAGAAGAAAATTTATTTGAAGAGAAACGATAAAGCTTCATTATAAAACTTTGTTTTTTAGGCAGATTATTTTGGGAATATGCCCAAAGTCATAAGAATAACAGAATTTGAGCTGTGGTACCTCTATAAAAATGTAAACAGAAAAAGACTTGCAAATAAAAATGATTTCCAAGGAAAATTGTGCCTGTGTGTATATTCGTTGTCTACCTTTTAATTTAGTTTTAATGCAGTGTAATCAACATGATATGGAGCAGGATCCTCCAATGTTTCCAACTAAGTACCCTTGTAAATATTAACATCAAATACCAAACTTTACTTTCTTTTTAAAGGAAATGTGGTGCAAACTTTGTTACACAATGCTTGGACACTGCCAATTTAATGCTATAAATATTATAATACATATAGTCATATAAATGAGCAAAGTTGTAGTCTAGGTTTATCCACTGAAATAAAAGAGATAAAGTGACCAATGTTAAGACGAATGAAAAGACTTTGCCTGTTGGGAGATTACTAGTTATAAACTGATCTGCTCATATACATAGGACACACTTATAATATGGGAAAAGGGGATTTAACAAGGATTCCATCTACATCTCTCAAAAAATGTGTTCCTGGCATAGCCTGTTAAAGACAATTAACTGGCACTGCATCTGCTATATGTTTGCTCTACATAAATTTTATTTATAAATATTGAATATATATATATCTTTTTTAGGTAAGGTAAATTATCTCAATATGTCTAGCATTAAGGTGCTACACTTCTGATGTTCAGAAATGTTCAGTTATCTAAAGGAAGTAATTGTCTGGCAGGCACTGGTCCAACTCTGTAAAAAATGTTTCCCAATTGTCCTCTATGTTTCTTTTCCATGATCCTCTAAATTTTTTAAATTGAGTCCTCATTTTTTGAAGTTATCCTCGTGATTTTACCTGTAGCTGATAAACAAAGATCTGAGGGATTTCACCAAAACTTTTTCTCGACTTAAAACTGTTTATAAAAAAAATCGTAGCATTGATTAGGGATAGAAAGTTAGTTACCATGTTCTACTGCCCCACCTTGAATCAGCTTTAACAGAGTTAACGTTAAACACAAGGACTGATGATGTCAGTGGGTTACCTGGAAGTCCACTGTGTCCTCCCAGTAAAGGCCAAGAAGTTATATTTTGATTGATGTCACTTAGGTGTAAATCTAGAAAGACAAGCAATGCCTGAATAATTCGAGCATGGGAAAAAGAGTGGGCACACTTGTTTTGTGTCCATTGTAGAGAGAAGATGAATTTAAGGGGACTTTGTTTTATTCACAACTTTCAGAGATTTACTTTAGTCTAATGTGTAGTTCCTCATAACATTATTAAATATTTTTAGAACAGAAATTATTTATGAGGCATCCACGTTGGCTTTATACAAAAAGGAGCGTGCAGGTGTTAGACCGAAATGCAAGCCATTTACAGAAATACCCAATGCTGTTGCAGATTGATGGCGTCAGAAAATGTGGTCACCAACCACTACCAAGAGCTTTATCTCTACCCCATGTGAAAAAAGTGATATATTTTGTTTAACATTAGCGTATGAATAAATCCTCTCTTGTCAGATAGGTGGAAAAATATATGTGTTTTATATTTGGCAGAATAAATGGATTCCATTGAATACCCATCTTCAATATAATCGTACATTCCTACCATCAGTGCCAAGCAACCTTAAAAAATATATACCTTCTTCACAGTTGTCTCCCTTGAACCCTGCCGAGCATATACAGTTTCCTTCTACGCAAGAACCATGACCCCCACAGGAAGGGTCTATGCACTGGCTGCTCGGGACATCACACTCTGCGCCTTTCCATCCACTGTAACAAATACAGGCTCCTTTGGAGTATTGTCCATTTCCACTACACAAAACTGGACATGCAGCTGCAATAGAGAGAAAAAAAGCCTATAAATATAAATGCTTACATACGCACACTATATTTGCAATATAAGTTAATCAACCAATACACTTGTGGTTTTAGGTAGGCTGTTCATTGATTGTTCTTACTGCTCCATGACCTCTAACAGATATATTTAATCTGAGGAATACAAAGTCCAATGCAGTTTGATTTTGGCAAGTCTACCTTGGTTAAATAATCAACTGATTCTGCAAAGCAGTATGAATGGCAAAATACATTCAAACAGAGATCCTGTACAAGTGCATCCTTTGTTAAACATGAGCCATACAGAATAAGGTTTGTATAGAAAACTTACTCATAACACAATATGGCTCTTTTTCTCCTATACACAGTATTTAAAGAAGACATCTGGGCACATGTATCCTTTGTCCCTCTGTTTTCCTATCAACAACGTGGAAATGACCAACAATGGACAGTATATATACCCTGGAAACCTCTGGGATCAGAAATCGATCTTCAGATAGGGAGGGATGGTATCTGGCCCCAAAGGTGTGCCCACTGTAATCCCCTTTCATAATGATTGTGAACTAACTCTGCCCCATATGACTGTCCACGGCTCTGCAACACAACCACCTCCTTCAACCTTGTGTGAGAGCACCTCCAGGTTATTAAGGCTAAGCATTGACATGTTCACTTAAATCACTATGTAACCTGTTAATTGTACCTTCTCCACCTCCAAAGTATCTGCATATTCTAGATGAGGTCTAACCAATGTTTTGTATGGGGGCAAAATTATATTTTCTGTTATTGCATCAATATCCTTTTTAACCTAAATTATGTGTTGGATCTTCCAGATCCTTCCCCTCACAGTATATCCTTCTCCAACACGTGTTTGTCCTGTTCACTGCTCTCCATTAGTGTGCCTTAGCATGTTTTGGGGACTCTGTCCTTCTCTATCCAAACATCCTCTCTTGGAAAACATCAATGAGATCCAAGAAAAAAAATCTTTGGATTCCAGTGCTTGGAACTTACCTGACTTACTGGCTCTCTAAAATAGTATCCTTGTTGGCGGCCCAACATCTACAAGACTAAGCACGTTTTCTCCTGTCTCCTTTATCCTTAGTTTGTGATATCTCCAGCACTGATGAGAATTCCACAAAAACTTGGTACTCCACTCTCTCATTTACCTCCCACATTGTCACTCACCAATAGCTATTGCCTTCTCCAGCGAAATGTCTTAAATTCATAATTTCCTCATAGAAGACACTAATAAAACACTAATTCATTCCCTTGTGATATCATGTCTAGATTATTGCAACTCCCTACTAACGCCCCCCCAACTTTCACCATGGTAAACTTTAGCGCAGTATGCCAGTCCCTAGTTGCCCATACCCTCCTGAATCTAAATTCAAGCTCCCGACCCTCACCCAGGGATGGAGTGGCAGCAATCTGACGGCCCTGGCACTTAAAATCTGGCGGC